>JABSMQ010332749.1:0-14469 GCA_018902145.1 Anoncus sp. PSUC_FEM 10030000 | reverse complement strand
GAACGGGCGACCTCGTGGCGATGGTCGTTCTTTTCCTCGTTCTATCTCCACTCACACTTTTCTTTTCACACTCTTTTCTTTTCACGCTGTCTTTTCTTTTCACAATCCTATCTGTTCACAATCTTTTTCTTTTCACGCTGTCTTTTAAATTTACAAAAAAAAATTCTTATATGGTATAACGCTCGCTATTAACAGGGGAACTGCTCTACTCTAATGCTCGACGCCAAGTGACGAATATGGCCGGCGATTTCGGAGCAGAGATCGATCTTTTGGGCAAGGGGGCATGGGGGGAAAGGAAAGGGGAGGATTTCTCGTTGGGGAATCAATTGTCGTCAAGGGACTAATTAACGCTTCTTCTGGTGCGGGGGCAGCACCTCGTGGGCAAGGAATTGAGTTTGGCGGTAAGGGAACGACGGTGTTGGAGAAGGGCAAGGGAAAAGGGGAATTTTCACGGCGTTGATCGATGGGCGAGTTCTTGACGGGCGATCGATATTTCTTCCTTGATTGGCTGGCCCATCGGAATTTCTCTCTCTCTCTCTCTCTCGGTCTCGGGCGACGCGCTGTCTCTCGTGATCTAGCCATGCCCGTCGATCGATGGCGACTGGCTGCCGTATCTCTCGAGTCTTGCGCAACGCGCTCTCTCCGTCAATCAATACTCTCTTTAAGGCTCGCTTGCTCGCCTCACCTAAGGCTCGATAAGCTTGCGCTCGATATAGCCCGAGGCGAGGGATATTGCGATTAATTGCTGCCCGATGGCGCCAGATATACCGTTGCCTGGAAGCTCGGGACTCGGAGACTTCTCGCTGGTACTGCGCCGAGACGAGTCTTGATGTGAAGGTTGCGGGCGGGGTAAAAGGTTCGTACTGAGGAGCGGGGTATTTTCAAATTTTGTGAGGATCGTAATAAGGTGCGGGGGTAAGGGAAATACAATATTATACGTCTCTGCTCATTATGCGATATTTAACATACACTAATTAGTTCGAAGCTCATTCTTTTATCGGCAATTAATTAACAATTAACATTCATACTACAACGTTGGTGTAATACTGGCATTTCCTTCGATGGTATAAAAAGAAGGGGAATTATTTGACCGTGCTGGGGGGACTTGGCGCGGCGGACTACGCTATACGTGACACAACGTCACAACTCCCCCGGGCCTGACGAGAGTACGCTCTCGAATGCACACGATCGTCATACAACATTCACTCTACAGTTCGTTGGGGGATCTCTGGTAATGGCTTAAATTCATGCTTGACTTTATTACATATTTTACTTTACGATGTCACATATTTGGCTTTCGTTAACTGGAGCCTTACGGCTTATCATAGTCGTTTACTCGATACTTTACGTGACTAATCAGTCTTTGTGTCCACAGCTCTTAGTTTCCGCTACGCAGGGTTAGGTTCGAATACTCAGGTACTTGTATCGTTCACGGGGGTTGTAAGGTTCCTTGGGGTTCGGGGGAATTCTTAAAGGTTCGACAGGGGTTCGGTGGAATGTTAAAGGTTCGAAGGGGGTTCAGGGGTGTAATGAGAGCAGAAAGGGACTTTAAGGGGGGGTAAGTCTTCGGGAGTAACCCGAAGGGTGGTACCGCTCGACGGCAAGGGTTTCTTCTTATGGGACGGAAAGGGGTTGCAACCAAAAACAAAACGTTTCCACGTTAACCATCAGGGGAACTCGACATTCGACTCTAACTCGAACGAGCGGGTTCGACGTTCGGTAGCATCGTAATCTAAACTCGAACTTAGTCATTCAGACTCTAAGTTCGTTACTCATGACTCGAAACTGGGCACGGCTCGGTCACGTGGACTCTGGGTTCGGTAAGTTAGAACTTACACGAACTTATTCACACAGACCCTAAATTCGTTGCTCGACAGGGGGATGGGGGAAAATCTCAAAAACCAACGCGAACTCGCTCCAACGGGTGCTGAGTTCGGTAGACAACAAGGGGTGGGGGGAAGTCTCAACAACACACGAACTTTGGCAGGACGCGCGCAAAGTTCGGTATTCGACGGGGTAACGGGAGAAGGGTGACTCTAACTAAACACGAACTCGGTAAGATACACGCGGGTTTCGGTAATTCAACAGAGGGATTCGGGGGGGAAGTACTTAGACGCTAAGCACGAAAGTAGAAGGGGACCCCTATTGCGAGACAGAAATGACGTCACTGGCGCCAGGCCAAGTTCCGTCTTTCCCCCCGCAATAGAGGTTCCCCCTATCGCCCGAAGACGCGCTCGCGGCGGCATGGTGGGGGTCATACTGACCTGTGATTGGCCCAGATCCATCCGCTACGGTGATTGGTTGATTGTTGCTACATATAACATAATTTTTGGAGACGACGAGCGTAGATCCGTTATGTCCAACGATTGCGGGGTGACTGCGGGGTTTCTTGCTGGGCAGTTAGGCGCATGGAGTTTTGGGCCTCAAGAGTGGGGGTATATGCATGGTGTAGCCATACCAGCTGTAGCCGGTGTTACACATTGATGGTAATGGTGGTCGCCACTACTGCCTTTAATAGGCAAGTGAGCTGCATAGGTTTCTCGAGTGTTGGTAACATACCGACCCACTTGAATGTTTAGGTAAGCGCTCGACACTCTTAAGGTGTGTGTATTGTAGCGCAAAGATCGCCGAGTAACCGAGTATATAAGCCTCGAGTTTTTCGCACTGCCGTATCGAGAAAAGTGGGGGGTGCATAGTACCGGAGTGGGGATGGGGGGTTGTGCAATTGTGAGATACTGTGTGTGTGAAGCCCGGGCCCACTGGCTGCACCCCCACCCTATGTGCAAAAACCGAGGTGACTTTGAGAAGCACAAAACGAGTTGTGTTCACAATCTTTTTTGACGCGTTCAAGTGAGCTTGTAAAAATCGTACTCCTCCAGAGCATCAAAGGACCATCATTCGAAGGACCATCTCGAACATCGCTAGTGTGCAAGGTAATTTTCGAAATTTATAATCATATCGCATTCTTTTGTTTTTTCGTTTTTTTTCGTTTTTTTTCTTCCGTCACTAATTATATAATCCACCTGTTCACAGATCAGCAGCAACAGCAGCAATCAAACGGCAGCAGGGAGCATCAGGAGCAACAACAACAACAACAGCAACAACAACAACAACAACAATCTGCGAGAATGCCTCATCAGACGAAGCTCGCCATCACCTTCCAAAACGAAGGCATGCCCGAGGCCATCCCTGCGGGCATGGAAGACGAGTATCTTTACTGGCAGGCGGCACCGGGGATATATGCTCCGCCAGAGTGGAGGGAGCTACCGTGTGTTGTACGGAAAGCCTGGATACAGGCAATACAGGACTCCAAAACAATCCCAGTCCCCCTTGGGGGGCATTCATATAATTTCTGGGAGGGGGTAATTTACCCCAATGGACAGCACTGGGAGTGCATAATGTACGAGGCCGATTTCCGCTCGGCCCATGCTTGATACGTGGGAATGAAGTGATGAAAAAAATTTTTTCAATACAATTTTTTATTTCATCAAAACGTGTTACAATTTATTTCGAGCCCTGCGCGTGCCCAATCCTCAGACCACAGTGTCATCCTCCCCCTGCACCTCCATCGATGTAATCGAAGCGTCGGTTTTCATATCGTCAACGGCGGTGTTCTGGCCACCATTCTTCGCTTCGACATTCACATCGTCGTTATTTTTTGATTCTGCGGATAGTGGTTCGTTTTCGCCTTCGTCTTTCTCGTTCTCCGCTTGGTTGTTAAAATTGTCGAGTGTTGGAATAGGGTATTCAGCCGTTATGCTAGGGTCAACGATGGCAGGAGCATCACCAACACCATCAACAGTGGGTGGGACAGCCTCCGATAGACTTGGCTTCACCGTTACAGGTAAAGTATCCTCTGGTGATGCTAGCGGCTGCTGGACCGCAACGGTGAAATTCTCTACGGTATCGCCTGGTTGGAGATCGATCACGGCGTTGTTGAGAAATATCTTCTGCACATTTGGAACATTTGTAGTTGATTTTTAATTGTATATATTTTCATCCCGCCTGTCCTTATCCATTTCAGATAATGTTATGGTGCATGCCATGAATGATGATGATATAATGTGAATGACCGCTATGCGACAATTCAGCAATGTCTCGCCTTTTTTTCGAGGGCTCGAGATATAACTCTCTCTTTTTCTTCTTCAAACTTTTGCAGTATCAAAAGGTTCGTCCATAATGGTTGGGCAAACTCTCTCTCTCTCTCTCTCTCGTGAGTATTACTGGTTGACTTTCGTATCGCTCTCCGTTATTTCACTCGATTCTGCTCCGTACTGCCTCCGGGCGACTCTTGTTTCAGAGCCAAAGCACGCACAATTCTGCTTTTCATCGTCCTCTCTAACTGCATCTCTGAAATTCATTAACTGGCACAGAGGATTTGATGAAAAGTACAACATCTTATATAACTTTTCTTCGGTCTCGGCTGTCACCATCGGTTTTTCACCTGCTTGATCATTCTGCGCATGGGCAAGTTCCACCTCTCTCTTTCGATCTGTCACTGTGTGCACTTCTACTCTTTAACTACGATCGACGGTGTGATTACGCTTGTCATCATATCCTGCGCATGCGCTCTCTTCACCGGACCGGCTATTTCGTCCATCGATGTGACATAGCATGTGATAGCGCACCTACTTCGATCTATCGCTAACAAGTTGAGCCGCTGCCGCCATCTATCACTATCGCCTACTGCTTCGACCATCGCGCTCGCATGATCGCTCTTATCGATCATCGATTATCATCGAATCACCGTCGCTCTCAACGGCTTGGTGGCGCTCTCTCTCGCGACACCCTCGTGAGTCTATCACGCCTACTTTACCATCATCAGTGATCATCACTTATCCATTGATCTTATTCCGGGACTGTGGTGCGTATCGATTACCATTTGAGACCTAATTCATTGTCAACGAGAATAGATGTCGACACGGTGTGCTCCGTGTGGCCGTCTTGCGGGGAGAGGAGGCGAGACTGTCGAGTGTACAGGTGATTGCGGCGAGATCTTTCACGTAGCTTGCGCGATAAAAAAATTTAATATCGATCCCAGTGATAATATGTCGAATTTTCGTTGTGATCCCTGCGCGATGCATCGATCAAGTATTACTTCTCGCACACCACCGCATAATAACATTATCAGTATGCCCTTATCAGTTTCTAATTCCGCTAATCGCCCCCCCTCCGGCGAGGATCAAACACAAACGACGCATAATCACTCTCTCGATTCTACGGATCGAGAACTTCTAATATCGATGAATAACAATCTGTCGGCCTTTATTGCACAACAGATTGCGGTGAATAATGAGCATACAAGTAAACTGAATAATATACAAAATCATACGCGGTTACTTGAAGTACATGACGAAAGAATTACGCAACTAGAAGTCAGCAACGCGAAATTGATAGAGCAAAACGCTGAATTATCTCGTGAGCTTCGTTTACTACAAGCGGGCATCCCGACTACATCTATCACCCCGTCTCTCTCTACTGAGATTACGATATCCGATGTACCCTTTTCTATTGTTGATACGTCGCAAGCGATTGTCGATAAGGTCTTTTTTGCTCTCGGGATTCCTGATCTGGCCAGCGATGTCTTAGAGATCCGTAGCTTAGAAAAAAAAACTAACGTAGCGTCGAGCGGCGATATTGCGTCGTCTCCTTCGGGCCCTAACACCAATATTAAAAGAAAATCATTTATTGTCACATTGAAATCTCGTCAGGTTAGAGATTTTATTTTAAGTAAAAAACGCGCCATTAAAACTCTATCGATTCAGGAAGTTTTCGGCTCGGATGAGTACGGCAATATCTTTGTAAATGAGTTCCTTCCATCAGCGCTATACAATTTGCTCCGCCTCACCAAAGCTCGCGCAAAAAACAACAATTATAAGTTTGTGTGGACCAAGAACGGTATCATTTTTGTGCGCAAAGAAAACGGTCAGCCACCAATCACCATTGCTTCGGCAAATGATCTCTCAAAACTTGTCTGACTACCAGTGCTTAATAATATCGAGTCGCGCAGCGAGAATGTCCAAACATCTCGTCTCGAAGTATCGTCGTCATTGCACCTTAAAGTAGCTCAGTTTAATGCAAACTCTTTGCTTGCGCACATCGATTTAGTTAGGCTTTATTTTTATTCGAACTTTTTCCATATCATTTCCGTATCCGAAACTTGGCTACATTCAGGTATTTTAGATGACTTAATTAATATCAAGGATTATTTTATAATACGAAATGATCGCGAGGGCAAAATCGGAGGCGGCGTGGCTTGTTATATTCACTCCTCTCTCAAAGCCAAATTACTCGATGCCTCGCCGAGCCGTTTTTCGAACACGCCGGAATTTATTATCGTCGAGATTTATATTCCGAATGGTGATTCTGTTTTATTCACCTCAATGTACAGACGGCCCAAATGCCAGCTTTTTCAAGATTTTCTAATTAGTTTTAATCGTCTCGCGCACGCTTACCGAAATATCATTATAGCGGGAGATCTGAATTGCAATTTGCTTGTGAATAATTTTGAGTCACAGTTTCTTAATGATCTAGTTTTTTCTCTTTCCCTTTTCCTTGTCCCGTCAGGGGCCACCTATCATACCTCGTATTGTGACACCAGACTTGACGTTATCATCCTCGACTCCGAAGACAAGCTTCTCTCTTTCAACAAATCCTCAGCTCCGTTTATTGCCGGTCATGATTTACTTGAGCTCTCCTATGCCTTTGATATACCATCCAACATCCCTCAAGATATCACGAGGCGTTGCATAAGCCGTTTTAACGACGGTGAATTCTGTGACACCCTAAACGAGTTGCTATCTGCACCTTCAAATCCATGCTTTTTCCCTCCATCTTTACACAATGAGGTCGATACACTTGTTGATTCGTTGTCTCAATCGTTATTATTGGCATTCAACACTCATGCACCCTTACGTTCTTTTCCTGTCCGTAAACCTCCGACACCGTGGCTGACGGCCGAGTTAAAATCACAGATCCGTGAAAAAAACAATCTGTACAAGCTTGCTAAGAGAACGAACAATGTGCTAAACTTTGCGATTTATCGTGAATATCGTGACCAAGTTACGTCCGATCTGCGTCGAGCAAAAGACCATTATCTTTCAACAAAACTTAATGCTATCAACGATCCGACTCGTATGTGGAAGGAGCTCGCGAGTTTGGGTCTAATTAAATCTAACCTCTCCTCTCCCTTACATTTTTTTACTCCGAATCAACTCAACACTTACTATGCCTCCATTTCGGGTGTCGATCCCCCTCTTTTGCCAGAAACTTTTGCTGCAATCATCGCTCAAGTACCAGTGTCCGAACCTGTCTTTTCTCTCATACCAACCACCGCCGAATCTGTAGCCAAAGACCTTGATGCTCTTACTTCCTCTTCACTCAGCGCTGGTACAGACGGGATATCCCTGTTTTGCATAGGTAAAGCACGTAATTCGATTTCCAAGTACCTGTCTTCCATCTTCAATCACTCGATAGATCACTCATATTTTCCGTCTCAGTGGAAAAGAGCGATTATTCGTCCGCTGTGCAAGGTTAAAACCCCTCGTGTACCTTCGGATACAAGGCCAATTGCTAACCTGCCCGAACTGTCGAAGCTCTTCGAAAGAATTGTACACAACCAAGTCACGTCGTTTGTCACAGAACACAACTTGTTGGATCCCAGACAGTCAGGTTTTCGTTCTTTTTTCAGCACTCAATCAGCCTTGCTGCGAGTTTCAGACGACATTCGGCAGGGCATAGATGAGGGGAAGCTCACAATATTAGTGCTCTTCGATTTTAGTAAAGCTTTCGATAAGGTCCCCCATTTAAACCTTCTGATCAAACTCAAAACGCTAGGATTTTCAGATAAATCTCTCGAGTGGTTCTATTCTTACCTAACGGGCCGATCTCAGGCGGTAATTGATGAACAAGGTAATCTTTCGGACTGGCTTGGTACAACGATGGGAGTGCCGCAAGGTTCAGTTCTCGGACCGCTGCTATTCACACTTTTTATCAACGACATCGGTAACAATTTGCTATATACCAATCGGATGATTTTCGCGGATGATACGCAGATTTATTTACATTGCCTTCCCTCCGAGCTCAACGACGCGATAGCAAAAGTTTCTCATGATGCCAACGTTATATCTGATTTTGCCAATACCAATGGACTGTCTCTCAATGTGGGTAAATCTAAGGTGCTTATTCTCGGTAGCAGAGCTTATGTTCGAACGATAAGCTTACCTGAGTTGCCTCAAGTTATGATAAATGACAATCCATTATCGTACTCGTCTATTGTTTGCAATTTAGGAGTTCAATTTTCCGCTAACCTATCGTGGAGCAAGCATGTATCCTTTTTGTCTCAAAAGGTGCATGCTACGCTCCACAAATTAAAATATCACAGAAATGTACTTTCGACTGAACTCAGAGCTAAACTGATTGTCACACTTGTTTTCCCCCACCTTGATTACTGCTGCCTCGTATATCATGACGTCACGGAGGAACTTAATGTGAAGCTCCAAAGGCTAATCAATTGCTGCATTAGGTTTATCTTTAACCTACGTCGAGACGAGCACATCTCGCCATACCGTCATCGTTTAGGTTGGTTATCTGTGAAAAATCGGCGGAACTACTTCTTAGCGATCACAACTTTTCGCATACTGTATATGGATTCGCCGGCCTATCTTGCCGAACTGTTACCGTTAGTCAATCACACCGATCGACGCCCTTCTCGTTTTCCTCAATCTGCCTCAACTTTTCTCATCCCTATCCATCGCACGGCTACTTATCACCGCTCTTTTCGGCTCTCGGCCTCCTATCTATGGCACTCTCTCCCTCCTGATATTTCTTCCTCCCCCTCCCTAGAAATATTTAAGGCTAGACTCTTCGCGTTTCTTCTGCAATCCGAGATTGAACAGAGTTGAATTGACAATCTGCTTTTGTCTATATTTCTTTCGTATTTTTCGTTCTCTGACTCGTCCTTGGTCTTGCAAATTGCATATATTCATATTGCTATCCATGGTAGATTATGCGTGTGTGTGCCGACACAGTCTAAGTTTAAGTTTAAGCTTAAGTTTAAGTTTAAGTTTCAGTTATTCATATGTTATATTATTTTAACTTTATCTCGGAACTTAGTTTACAGTTTAGTAGTTTAGTACAGTTTAGTTATTAGTCCAGTTATTAAGTTTATATAACATCTACTATTGTATTCATTCTCGCATTCTTCATTTTCCATAACACTTTTATACCTGTATATCTTTTTTGCCCCATAGCGTGCTAGGGCATAATAAAATCTATCAATCAATCAATCAATCTCTCTCTCTCTCTCTCTCTCTCTCTCTCTGTGTGATTACTGCCTGTTGTGTGTCACTTCGCTCTCCTCTTTTTCGGACTTTTCTCTGCTGTTCTTCGCCCGCGGGCGGTTCTTTTTGCAGATCGTAAGCACGCTAAATACTGCTTTTCACCTGTGCATCCCACCGCATCGCTGCACTTGTCTGTCGCTTGGAAATTAAGGTGAAATAGTAGTTGCATTCTAACCTCAAAACTTGCGAGTTTTGGGCTATATTGTCACCAAGCCGGAGCTGGTGTCTCTCTCACTCGTCATCATCGCTGTTTATTCGCCACGCTGTCGCCCTCTGCCGTCGCTGCCAGCATCCATCTCCTATCGCTCTCTCTGCTTGATCCGCATTCTGGACCGCCCGGTGGTGCCACCTGTCGCTCACGCTATGAGACTGCGTTGATCTACAGCGTCGCTCGCTACGGGTACGTGTTAATCTATTGCGCTGGTCGATAACACACCGACACAATCTCGTCCATCTCTCTCTACGTGGCAAGACCTCGCTCATTTGCTACCTCGCTCGGTAATATATCGACACGGCCCACGGGACTACGATGATATACACAACGCCCGTTACAGAAGGGATCTACCACACTGATCAATAACACGCCGATATCCCTCGCGACGCGAAGTATGGCGACACGGCGTAAGACGGCGCCACGGTGCAGCATCTGTAATCTCCAAGGCGGTAAGGGCGCGGGTAGCGTTGTCTGCTCCGGGAGTTGCGGTGAATCTCTCCACGTCAAGTGCGTGGCGGGAGATTTAAACGCGGATTCAAACGAGCTGAAGAAAATCCTTGCAAATGTCCGTTGTGATGCGTGTGCGATGTCACGATCCTTTCTTACACCACGATCACGTACAGAAAAAGATGCTGTCGCGTCCACAGCTCAGCAGGTGGGAACAGAAACATCGAGGAAACCAACGCAGGTCGCGAGTGGTGGGGGAACGGTTACTCTCGAGGACATTATGAGACAGCTCCAGGGCTCGCGCCTTGCATCGGACACGCAATTTTCACAAGTGCAAGGAACTCTGTCAGGGGTATTGTCAAATATATCTGAGCTGCGATCAGAAATCTCTGAACTCCGCTCGGAAGTCGTTGACCTCTCGGAAGGGCATGATGCTGTAAAATCGCGCGTTGCTGCTCTGGAGCAAGACACGGAGGATGTTCAAATAAAGATAGAGGATATTCAAAATGAAAACGCTGCGCTCAAGGATCAGCTATTTCAGATGTCGGGCCGTCTGGCAAAAGTCGAGTCGCTGGACAAATCAAACGAAATCACGATTGCGGGGGTGCCGTACACCGAAGGCGAGTCCACCATAGACTTGGCGACGCGTGTTCTCGAGGTCATTGGAACCGATCTCGCCCATGGGACCATTCTAGACGCTTTTCGGCTTGGCAAATCGCAAGAGAATAGACCGGCAAAAATACTGATCAAACTGTCCAGTGCCCGCTTGTGTGGACAGACGCCGGCCCTCGTGCGCGAGAATAAGCCCCAAATGGTCGCTTGAGACATCGACGTTTCGTTCGCGGCGAGCCGAGTGTACCTGAACCTGAACGCACCGCGAGAACAATACTTGCTCCAAAAGTCGGTAAGAACTTGGGCTCGAGCACACGAGGGTTTCAGGAACCCTCGTCTCAGGGATGGTACGGTGCACCTGATGAGTGATGGGGCAACAAACCCTATAATTTTTCGCAACATGGAGGATTTTCGACGTTTCGAATCATCGACCGTCGGTCAGACTTCGCCATGACGCCAGCCACGAGAAGTACTGCCCGAGCCTGTGCCTCGGGACACTCTACGCCTTGCACACGTGAATGCACAATCGCTGCTTGCACACCTCGACGATTTTCGACTAAAAATGGGAACCGGAGTGTACGACGTGATAGCAGTATCTGAGACGTGGTTGAAAGAATCACACCCGGATGCTGCGGTCACCCTGGCTGGATATAACCTTGTGAGACGCGACCGAGTGGGGCGCGGTGGTAGCGGAGTAGGGGTATATATACGCACGAATCTGACCTTTAAGATCTTAGCCTCATCACCCTCGACATGCGGCGTATATCCGGAATACCTCATACTGGAAATCTCCAACTGCGGCTCCGACAAGCTTCTCTTCTGCGTTGTCTATCGTCCACCAAAGGCAGGATTTTTCTCTGACTTTGAACAAAACTTCGAGAACTTTGAACATCGATATGCTGATATAATCATCATGGGTGACTTCAATGCGGATATGAGCACTGAGTCGTTCGATGCATCGTATTTCCGTCAATTCTTCAACTCCCATAACTTGACACTTCTACGTACAGAGCCTACCCACCATACGGAAACATCGGACACGTGGTTGGATCTGTGTATCGTCGAGGACGCGGATAGGGTGATAGAAAATTGAAAACACAACGCGTCGTACCTCTCTGGGCACGATTTAATTTTTGTAAATTGTAGGTTCGGACCACTCATGCAAGAAAAGTCTCCTGCGCCCTATCGCGATTTCCGAGGCTTCGATTGTCTTGCTTACCACGGTGACCTCCGGAACCACGACTGGGGGCCACTGTTCTTGACAGAAACCCTGGACGACAAAATCAAGGTGCTGACAGACGGAATTGCGGAAGAGATAAATCGACACACGACGTTAAGGCTGAGTAGACCGCCAGTAAAACAGTGCCCTTGGATTACTCCTGCTTTAAGACAACGCATGAAGCACCGAGATCGACTAAGAACGAGATATCGTCGCATTCTTTCCGCACAGGCCGAAAGGGAATACGTTACGGCTCGCAATGAGACTAAAACCCTTCTCAAGCAGGCACGGTATAGATACTTCGAGGCGCGTCTCACTTCTTTTTCAGACCCCCGGAGCCTATGGAGGGAACTTCGTCGAGCTGGTGTGGTGCCGGCTGCGCAGAAATGGAATCAGGTGTCTTTCTCGGGAGATGAACTGAACGAGTATTTTCTCTCCGTTTTTTGCACACCCATGGCCAATCCAGCACTCGTCGTGCGTGAAGCGAGTGAGGGGCCTTTCAAGGAGAAAATTTTTTTCTTCCAATTCATCATGCCGGAGCAACTCCGTGAAACTGTGAATAGCTTTACTACACCCGCTAGTGGGGCCGATAACTTGCCGATAACTTGCAATATCGATCATAAAATACCTACTGCCTGTGCTATTACCGATCATCCTCGACATTTTCAATGAATCTCTGACCACCTCAGTGTTTCCGACGTCGTGGAAGCATGCGAATATCGTGCCAATCCCGAAGAAGCCTCAGCCAACAACGCCGTCCGATTTCCGACCGATCTCGCTCCTATCAGCGCTGTCCAAATGTCTCGAACGTCTGGTAGCAAAACAACTGTCCACTTTTCTGGAAACGTCGAATGCGCACGACAAATTTCAATCTGGTTTCCGTGCTGATCACAGCACGCAAACGTGCCTCGTGAGTATCACCGATGCCATGCGGCTGGCGATCGACAAGAGAAGCCTGACGATTGCGGTTTCCCTCGATCTCAGCAAGGCCTTCGATCGTGTCGACCACTATCGACTACTTAAAAAACTACACGGATTGGGATGCTCCGCACAAGTAGTGAAATGGTTTTACAGCTACCTCTCAGATAGAACGCAGTCGGTAGTAAAATCGGATGGATCGAGCTCGGCGCCGGGGGCCGTCACATCGGGGGTCCCACAGGGATCGGTTTTGGGGCCGATTCTGTTCACAATTTTCGTGCGCGAACTTCCTCACGTCTTGAAACATGCCACGCATGCAGCCTACGCTGATGACGTGCAACTTCTCCTGCGAAGCACGCTATACGAGCTCAACGACAACATTGCTCGACTCAACGAGGACCTCGCATCTGTGGCACGCTGGATATCGGAAAACGGGCTGACACTTAACGTTGAAAAGACTCAGGTCATGATTGTGGGATCAGCAAGGTACCTCAACAGCATTGATATGGCACGACTACTCCCGATCGAGATCGACGGTACCCCTCTGACTATCACCAACAACGTGAAGTGCCTGGGAGTTAACCTCACGTCTACTCTCTCGTGGGCTAAACAGGCATCGAATGTGAGGGGCAACATTTTCCGCATACTAGCGCAATTGAAACGAAACCGAGATATGCTGTCTCCTGCCCTACGGAAACAACTGATCGTTACGCTGGTATTCCCACTCATCGACTATGGGTGTGTTGCCATGGCGGACATGACAGGGGAGCAAAATTTAGCCATACAACGTGCCCTGAACGCGTGCATCCGTTTTATATATGACGCTCGCCGCGACGCGCACATAACCGGATTCTATCAAAGCCTCTCATGGCTCAAGCCTGACGTACGCAAAAAATATTTCATGGCCGTCATGACGTTCGCCGTTCTGAGGACCGATCGGCCGGCTTATCTACGTGACTCAATGCGCTTTCAATCGGAGACACGATCCAGACCATCGAGAGGATCGGCTCTGGATCTAGTCGTTCCTTTTTCAAGAACAACAATCGGCCAAGGCTCTTTTCGGTGTAGCTCAGCGTCTTTGTGGAACTCTAGCGAGGCTCTACCGCTACCTTCTCGAGAACTGTTAAATTGACTATTTCAAGAAACGTTCACTTACCTCTGTACTCACAAATTATCTTTCTACAATGATTCTTTTTTCTTTATACCTTTCGATCTCCTATCGCTATTTCTTTCTTTTATTTTTATTTTTTATTGTCTTTACTACGTCGATATACTTAAATATAAGTTTGTTGTAACACGCTACTGAATGTGCGCGCTCTATGGGACAAAACCCAGAGCGAAATAAACACTCACTCACTCACTCACTCACTCTCTCTCTCGCTCTCTCTCTCAACGTCGATGTACCTGCTCGATTGCTCGCGGTATGACGCTCGCGCGGCGTATCGTACGTATGCGTGAAATATTGCGTAGAGAGGGGAGCCACACTGATCGCTCAGTGCCTATAGCGGAAAATACATAGGCTATGCGTTGTAGTGAGTGTGCGCAGGCCTCGACAGAGGCGAGCCATCAAAGGACAAAAAAAACATAGGCTATGTGTGTGTGTGTGTGTTGCAGAGAGACGTGACATACGCTATGTGGTGCGTTAAACCAGCGCCGTGCCTAGGCATGGGCCCACGGGGCGCTGGCCCAAGGCGCCATGAAGAGGGGGGCGCGCTTAA
>JABSMQ010321646.1:0-14835 GCA_018902145.1 Anoncus sp. PSUC_FEM 10030000 | reverse complement strand
ATATATATACAAATTTTGATAGTCACATAAACAGGTAGTGCTTCGAGTTAATACGCATTAGAAAGAAGTGTGATATTAGTCAAAAAATGATGTCATATTGCACAATAAGTAGCGTTATTCCAGCCCCGCGACCACCGACAAGCTACTCGATCCACCAGCGGTGGTGTAGAGGTAGAAATAAGCACGTCATAGATTTATAAGACTGTATATTTTTAATTCGCTGCGTTATACTGCAGTTAATAAATATGCGTAGAGTCGTTTTTTGAAAGTAGCCATTGTCGTCGCTTGTCGTACCGATGCTGGTAAATTGTTCCAGACCGAAGGGGCAGCTCCTTCAAAGGAATTCTTGTAGAGCTCAGTCCTACATGCTCGAGGTTGAAGCCAATCTCTGGGTCGTCTTGAGCTTCTCTGCGTGTTCTCCGTTTTGCATTGCAAGTCTGTCAAATAAGAACTTCGGAATATGTGAGTTAAGTACTTGATTTGTTAGGCACCCTAGGAAATACAACCTTCTATTTTTAGTTTTGAGCCATTTAAGTTGTCCATAATATGCTGTGATATGAGCATCACGTCTGATGTCTAACGAAAAGCGAATGCATGCATTCAGCGACCGACTAAGAACAAGATCTTGTTCGTTTGTTATGTCGAGGAAGGCCAAACAATAATAATCAAGATGGGGAAACACTAACGCACAGACTAATTGCACTCTCAGCTGTTGAGGGAGAAGACTCCTGCATAGTTTAAGCTGATAGATAATCCCATTTATCTTCTTCGCAATCCTCGTCGTGTTAGAGTTCCAGGATAAAGTTCTGCTGATGGTTATACCCAGACAAGTCACCTCGGTGGAGAAGAGAACGTTGACGTTACCGACC
The DNA here is from genome assembly GCA_018902145.1 of Anoncus sp. PSUC_FEM 10030000. Classification (NCBI taxonomy): domain Eukaryota; kingdom Metazoa; phylum Arthropoda; class Insecta; order Hymenoptera; family Ichneumonidae; genus Anoncus; species Anoncus sp. PSUC_FEM 10030000. The sequence continues at coordinate 13,966 of JABSMQ010321646.1, read as the reverse complement.
ACCACAGGAGGGAGGTCATCAAACCTGATGTTAGCGATGAAGCGGCGCGTGCCAATGACTATAGATTTGGTCTTATCATTATTTAAGAGAAGGCCTAACTCAGCGGCCCAGGTGGTGATGGACTTGATATCCTCATTAACAGCCCTAATACCCTCTACCAGGTTTTCCGGCTTACAGTGAAAATAGATTTGCAGATCGTCAGCATAAAAATTGTAGCTGCAGTACCTAAGTATATCTTTGAAGCCATGCAAATATAATACAAACAGTAGTGGGCCAAGTACTGACCCCTGAGGTACCCCATGCCTGACATTCCACCACTCAGATTGATCCCCTGTATGGCAATTTCTTGTGGATTGTTGTCTCCCTGTGAGGTACGAACAGATCCAGTGCAGCGTAGATTGAGAAAAATGAAGCGCTCTTAGTTTTTCGATTAGTTTCTCATGCCGAACACGGTCAAACGCCTTGGAAAAATCAAAAAGTACCAGAATAGTCACTTTACGTGAGTCCCCAGCTCTACGAAGGTCTTCCAGTATGCGTAGGAGAGAAGTCTGGGTATTATAGCCTGCCCGGTAGGCCGATTGGCAAGGATCTAGCAAGTTGTGCATGTTAAGGTGGTCCATGATCTGATCGGCCACTATCTTTTCCAGGCACTTCGAGAGGGCACATAGGATGGAGATAGGGCGGTATTCATTTGAACTAGTAGGTGATTTGACCTTCGGCAGAGGATAGACCAGAGCATACTTCCATATGGCGGGAAAGAATCCAGACATGAGCGAGAAAGTAAAAAGGTGGTGGATCATTTGCCGTATGCTGGGAAGCGCGAGCCTAGTCATCACAATGGAGAGTTCGTCGACTCCGATTGCTGAAGACTTTGTATGGTTAATAACCTTCTCAAGTGTACCATAACTTAAGTTGCGGAAGTAAAACGTATTATCTCTGTACTCGCGTTCCCCGAGGTAGTAGGCCTGCGTGTGTTTATAGGTTGGGTCGACGCCAGCAGACACGAACAATTCGTTGAGGGACGTCACAGTGGCAGCAAGGGGCTGGACACTAACGCGAGATTTAATAAGTCCTAGGCTGCGTAATTCTTTCCAAGTGGAAGCGGCGCTCGTGCTATCCGAGAAAATTCGATTGTAATATTGCATTTTGGCTGTTCTAATCGTGTATTCTACGGAGTTTCTGAGATGCTTAAATCTATTATGTGCGTCCGAGGTGCGTCTCCTCCGCCATACTCTCCTCGCTAGATCCCTGGACTTCATTAGTGTTTTGATCTCGACCGTTAACCAAGGAGCAGGTGCCCTTTTGGCTTCCACAGTGGATAATGGAGCATGTGTATCCAGACAGTGCATCAGATTACTGTTCAGTATGGAAAGCTTCTGTTCTAGAGCATTCGTGTCGTAAAAAACACCCCAGTCCATATTGCCCAATTGTGTGAGAAAGGCAGCTTTGTTAAATAGCCTAAAATCTCGACATGTGAACATTCGCTGGGGGAGCCTATCGACAGTTAGACGGTATTTAACGTATATAAGATCGTGTGCCGAGAGGAAAGGCACTGCGACTTGTCCATAGCCTGCAATCATGTTTTTATCGTCAACGATGCAAAGGTCGAGCAAAGTAGACGCACCGCGAATATGATGTGTGGGCCCATACGGAACTAAATGTAAATTGGACATTTCTACGAAGTTACGTAGATGTACGCTGTCATGTGTGTTGGTGTTTAGATCCGAATTAAAGTCTCCGAGTACTACCGAGCGTTGATACAGTGTGCTGTGTTGGAGATATAAATCCTCAAATTCTGTGAGATGGCCGGCATGAGGTGGTCGGTATACACAACCAACCAGCATTTTCGAGCGATTCGGTATTGTTATTTCCGCCAGTATATATTCTGGTTTTTTATCGTAGTTGCCTCCAGAGTCAACTAAGATACGCGCTCGCAAGGAGGAATGCACATACATGCCGACCGCCACCCCGATCTAGTCGGTCGCATCGCAGCAGGCAATAGTTTTGTAAGTTCACGTATTCATCGGTTATTTGGGGAGTAAGCCAGGTTTCGGACATGCATATAACATGATAGAAATTTTCCGCGAAAAAGTGACGAAACTCGTCCAGATGACATTTTAAAGACTGACAGTTAACGTGACATATCAGAAGAGAGTCCTGCAAATTATGCGCCATAGTCAGTATTACGAGCTTTGTCGGCGATACGCTTAGACAGAATAGGGCAACTTTTTCCGTCGAGGGCACTGTGCTGACAGCCCGCGTCGATGTAGACTGTTTTGCAATTATAACAGACCGATACTTTTGAGCTATTTCCACACGCCGAAGTATCGTGGTTGCCCGCGCAATGTGCGCAATGCACGCTTTCGGTACAATCTTTGGCGAGGTGGCCGAAGGACAAACATTTGTAGCATTGCAGTACTCTGTCGTGATCATCAAAACGACACGAGGCATAGCGAAGGTAGATTTTCGGTTTGCCCCTCAGGATTGCCCTGATTTCTGCTGGGACTTCGATAAAGCAAGCCCGTGAGTTCCGCTTTTCACGTGACATGTATACGATTTTCACCTCAGGATTGCTCGTTTCGACGTCAGAGAGATTCATCCTAATGATATCGGACTGAATCTCCTCAGCAGAAAGGTCAGCTGGCACACCATGAACGATGAGGCGGGGGTTAAGCTTCGAGACTTCACTAACCTCGAGGCCAAGTTTTTGCATTGCAGGAAGTGACCGAATTTTTGCTAAATCCGCGACTTTAGCGTCTATGCGAATACCGTTGTTTTTAGCCCCGATAACACGATCTACTTTCATTCCCACTTCGGCAGGATCGAGGTATTTTAATACAGCTTCCTTCGTACGTTGTGAGGACGAGAATTTTGAGGCTGAGAGAGAGAGAGAGAGAGAGAGAGAGAAAGCGATATTTATTACGCGCTCTGGGATTTCTCCCCTAAAGCGCTAAGCTCAGTGTACAAAGGTAGCATGAATAGTAATCACAATAATAATCACAGCGGTAGTTCGTCTTACATAGTTAAATCAAATTACAGGTGAAAATAAATAAAAATATATGAATAAATAAATGAGTGTTTTACTTTAAAGATATATAAAAGATTAATAGAAAAGTTTCCAATAGCGAGAAAAATTGCACATATGTGTTAAAAATATCCAGCAACCGAGCATCTGACCCGGTCCTCCTTTGACAAGCTACTCGGTCCACCCGTCTCCGGGTTCGCAGGCCAGATGCCGGCGCTCATGTACGTCGAGCTTGCGAGTGGAGCAAGTGTGCGTAAAGCCTCTTCTTGAAAGTGCCGAGATTTTCTGCTTGGCGTATCGTCGTTGGAAGGTCATTCCAGCAATCTGGGCCAGCTCGCGAGAAAGAGGCCCTATACAGTTCCGTCCTGCATAACGGGGGTGCCAGCCAGTCCTCGGGGCGTCTCGTTCTCCTTTCCTGATTTTGGTCGAAGAGCCTCAATCTGTTAAACAGAAACTTAGGAATGCGTGTAGCGATCGTTCGATAGACTAGACATCCCAGGAAGTATAGTCTCCTGTTTTCTATCTTTAACCATTTTAACTGGTTATAGTATTCGGTAATGTGTGAATCTTTCCTGATTTCAAGTGCGAAACGAATGCACGCATTAAGCGCACGACTTATAGTGAGGTTTTGTTCCTGCGTTATGTCAAGGTAAGCCAGACAGCAATAATCGAGATGGGGAAAGACCAATGTCGAGATGAGCGAAATACGTAATTGTGTGGGGAGAAGGTCTCGGCATGCTTTCAGCTGATATAGGATGCTAGTTATTTTTTTGGTTACCCTTGTAGTGTTTGGCTTCCATGAGAGAGTGTTATTAATCGTCGTGCCAAGGAGTACAACTTCGGTGGAGAACAGCACATTAGCGCTACCTACTATGATCGACGGGAGTTCGCGAGATGTTATATTTTCGATATGACGACGTGTACCGATGATTATGGCTTTCGTTTTATTGTGATTCAGTAGTAGGCCTAAATTGTCAGCCCAGTTAGAGATAGATTTGATGTCTTCATTGATAGCTGCTATTTTTTCTACGAGATTCTCAGGCTTACAATGCAGATATATTTGCAGATCATCGGCATAGAAGTTATAACTGCAATGTTGAAGAATATCTTTGAAATCGGTAAGATATAATATAAATAAAAGCGGTCCTAAAACAGAGCCCTGAGGGACCCCGCTTCCAATCTCAGTCCATTCAGATACTTTTCCTGTATGAGGATCTTCCGTGCATTGTAGTCTGCCACTGATATACGAGCTGAGCTACCGGAGTGTCGACTGCGAGAAGTTTAGGCTACGAAGCTTATCAATAAGGATATGGTGCACTACACGATCAAACGCTTTGGAGAAATCGAATAGTACTAAGACGGTCACCATCTTTGAGTCGCCGGCCTGTCGTATATTGTCTAGCATGCGAAGAAGCGCAGTCTGGGTATTATGGCCAGAGCGGTAAGCAGACTGATAAGTATCAAGAAGGTCTTGGGCGTTCAAATATTTCGACATCTGATCAAATACAATTTTTTCAAGGGGTTTCGAGAGAGCGCAGAGAATTGCAATCGGGCGGTAATCATTAGGGCTTGACGGAGATTTTGTTTTTGGGATCGGACTGATCACTGCAAGCTTCCAAGCGGTCGGGAACGCACCTATCATCAATGAGTACGAGAAAAGATGATGAATCATTGACATGATTACTGGGAGTGCAAGTTTGATCATCGAGATAGAGAGTCCGTCCGCTCCGACCGCAGACGATTTCGAGTATCTTAGCGCTTTATCTAACGTTTCGTAACTTATGTTATCAAAGAAAAATTTGTCGTCGCTGTACCCAGGTTCTCCAAGGTAGAACGGCTCACAGGCATTTACATTATCGGATCCTACTGAGGCAAAGTAGTTATTTAGAGTCGATATAGGAGTACTGAGTGGTTGGGTTGTGTTTCTTCGCTTTATAAGTCCGAGATTACGAAGCTCTCTCCAGGTCGCAGACGAATCAGTGATGGATGAGAATATACGATAAAAGTAATTTGCTTTGGCGATTCTTATCATATTTTGAACCGCGTTCCGTAAGTGTTTGAACCTATTATGCGCATCGTCTGTCTTCCTTCTACGCCACGCTCTCCGAGCGCGGTCTCTGTTTCGCATATGTTCTCTGATATCTTCGGTGATCCAGGGAGCCGGTCTACTTTTCGCATTAATTGTCTTAAAGGGCGCATATTCGTTTAGACACGTTGTCAAAAAATTATGCAGAATCGAGACTTTTTCGTCTAGCGAGGGTGTGCTGTAAAAATCATGCCAATCTTTATTTGCAAGTTGCATTAGAAAAGCAGCCGAATTGAATTTTCTAAAATCGCGACATATAAATTCACGAGATTCCGCGCGTTCGACTACAATGTTGTATGTCACGTGAATTAAGTCGTGGGCTGATAAAAAGGGAACTCCAAATTGTCCGAAATTTACAATTTTCGTCTCATCATCGACAATGCATAGGTCAAGTAGCGTAGAGGAGTCACGTAGGTGGTGTGTTGGTCCATACGGCACCAAATAATGATTTGACGTGTCAACAAAGTTCTTAAGGTGTTTACTATCGTGCGAGAGGGTGGTAAGGTCGGCGTTGAAGTCCCCTAGTATCAGCGAGTGCTGGTATAGGACACTGTACTGTATGTATAGATCCTCAAACTCGGTTAAGTAGCCGACATGAGGTGGGCGGTAAACAACTGCTAGAAGAGTTTTAGGTTGTTTTGGCAATGAAATTTCCGTCAGTAAATATTCAGGCTTGCCGCAGTATGTGCCACCAGAGTCAGCTAACATTCGCGCCCGAAGCGAATTGTGTACGTAGAGGCCGACACCACCTCCGCCTCGATCTTTGCGATCACATCGATATAAACAATAGTCTGGTAGTCTTACGAAGTCATCAGTTACCGAAGGTGTCAGCCATGTTTCGGACATGCATATTAAGTGAAAGAAATTTTCACTAAAGAACAGTCGGAACTCATCCAAATGGCCTTTGAGAGATTGGCAATTTACGTGACATATGCGGAGAAGATTCGATGGATTAGCCATAGTTAGTGTTCCGGGCTTTGTCAGCGATCCTTTTCGACAGGATAGGGCAGTACTTTCCGTCATACGCACTGTGGGAACAGTTAGCGTCTGCATACATGGTTTTACAGTTATAACATGCCGGATCGTTCGAACGATTTTCGCAGGAGGAAGTTTCATGACTTTCTGAGCAATGGGCACAGTGGACTGCACCCCTGCAATCTTTAGCTAAGTGACCGAAACCGAGACACTTGTAACATTGAGTCACTCTGACGTGATCATCAAAGCGACATGCAGTGTAGCGAAGATAGATTTTGTTTCTACTTCTAAAGAGGTCTCTCAGTTCGGCAGAGACTTCAATAACACATGCTCGAGTGTTGCGGTTTTCCCGCGATAGATATATGACTTTGATGTTAGGATTTTCGATTTCAGACAAGTTTAGCTGTATTATATCTGACAAAATCTCTTCCGCGGAGAGAGCTGCTGACACGTCATGGATGATAAGGCGAGGGTGGAGCTTTGGTGCTTCGCTAACTTCGAGACCTAGTTTTTTAAATGCAGGGAGCGACCGGACCTTTTCGATGTCAGCGTCTTTGGCGACAATACGTATGCCATTATCTTTTGCGAAAACTACACGATCGACTTTCATTCCTAATTCGGCCGGATTTACGTGCTTAGTGACTGCTTCTTTCGTGAGCTTAGAGGACGTAAATTTGCTAGCTGAGCTGATACTTGGTTTTATGTAAAAACTTGTCGATCTGTCGATTGTAACCGTCGGTCCGCGTGAGATATGGACTTTGTCTGCATTAGAGTTAGAGTTTCTCGATGTGACTTGAGCGAACGACGGTGCTGCTAAGGGTAATTGTTCCTGAAGGGAAGTTGTGAGCGCTTCTTTGACTCCTGCAGTGCAGGCTTCGGTAATCTGTGTATTTACTGCGCCACTCAGAGTGGATTGGAATGTTTCTCTGATACTGTCTATACATGTGCTCAGAATTTTAGCGTGAGCTTGTTTTACGGCTTCCGCGCATCTATCAGTGGCTATTATTTCTCCCACAAGTTGCGAATAGGCAGCATATACTGTGTTAAAAGACGTTTGATAATTCTGGAAAATATCTTGTAGCATGGTTTTCTTTTCGACTGACTCCTTTGAAGTACGAAGGATCTTACTGAACTCCGAATCGTAATTACATAGCTTCGCGCGCATGACTTTTCCGTCTGTGTATGAGAGAGGCAACTCACGCATAGGAGCCCAAGCGCCCGGCGTGGCTGGACTGGAGGGGGATTCTCGTGCACCGAGCGGCGAGTCAAGCCCCGAACGGGAGAGGGGACGACTGCCGCGATTTTGCGCCATCGTGCCGGGAGAGCCGTGCGTCAGACGGCGCTCCAGCTGTACGCTGAGATACTACTTTATGCGCATGCGCAGAGAGATTGATATACGATAGCAAATCGATAGTCGAGAAATAATTCGCGCTCGACGGCGCTTCAGCTGTACGCTGAAGTACTACTATGCGCATGCGCGAGAGAGATCGATATACTATAGCTAATCGATAATCGTGAGATGATTCGCACGGTCTAGAGGGGACAGGGGGAAAAAAGAAAGTGACACCTGAGAGGTTAGGTGAGAGTAGAAGATGAAAATCTTGAAGAAAAAAAGAGTAAAACACCTACCTAATTATTTAAACGATGCTAGGAGACGTGCGTCAGCGAACAGATACGAAGGTTACACCCTTTCGTGTGTATAATCTACCGAAAAACGGCTACAAACAAGAGGAACAGCAAGACACTCCCGCTCAGCTCAAGAGAGACAAGAGAGCGAGAGAGAGAGAGAGAGATGGATAGATAGATAGATAGATAGATTGATTTATTATGCCCTAGTTGTACTATGGGGCAAATGTTTACAGTTAGATATACAGTTTTTCAATATATAAAGCTACGCGTAATCGCTCGCAACGAGAAGAATAATGTTTTTATTATTGTAATTGTTGTTATAATTTATTATTTGATTGCTGAATTATATCTTAAACTAATTTTTTTTTTTCTACTCATTGTACCTAAGACGTTCCTTGATTATGAGTTCTAATTAATATCGCTTATGCGTGGAGACGAAAGAAAAAGAATAGCATGTACATGTAGATACAGATTGCCATAGGAGATCCTTACAAATTACGCAACAATTTATGCAAACTTAAAACTTAAAATTTAAAACTTTAACTTAACGCTTCTTATATTATAAAGACTTATCCTTGATAATCAGTTTGTATTGTTCAATTGCTCTTTTCTCAACAGAAATGAGGAGAGGCGAATTTTGAAGACCGAGATGCTAGGTGCGGTTGTTATTTCCGTCGGAAGGGAGTGCCAAAAATATATCTATGAAAGGTGAAAAGAGTTGTGGTATGTAGCTGTTCCGTGGATTGGAGTGTGAAAGACGTTAGTGGATCCGGGGAGTCGCTCTGAGCGTCGAAGATGAACCGGGGTTGTCTGAAAGATGTCTGATAAGTAACTCGGGGAATTAAGATGAAGAATTTGATACGTCATCACAGCAAGAAAATACATTCTCCTGTTTTCCGTCGATAGCCATCGTAGCCGATGTCGATACGGAGTAATGTGTTCGTCCCTACGCAACCCATATATGAAACGAATACATGAGTTAACAAGGCGTTGCAGTTTAATGTTTAGCTCGTTTGTAAGACCATGATAGACGAGACAACAGTAATCAATATGAGGCAGAATGAGTGTTGTTACAAGTTTTATCCGGACCTCGATCGAAAGTGCATTTCTGTGATATTTCACCTTGTGAATTATTCCAAAGACTTTGTTTGATATGAACGAAACATGCTTTTCCCACGACAGATTGTCCTGCATAATAACACCCAGGTTACGCGCTTCTTCGGCATATGGCAGGTTAACATCGTTGATAGCAATAGACGGTAAGGTGTTGAAATCGATCTGAGTCACATATGCATTGCTGCCTAATATTAATATTTTCGATTTACCGATATTTAGCTTTAGCCCATTTGCCGCTGCATAATCAGAGATGATATTGACATCGTGAGCAATCTTGGCAAGTCCATGGTTAAGTTGGGAGGGTAAACAGCGCAAGTAAATTTGCGTGTCATCAGCAAACACCATATGTTGAGTGTAGTGAAGAGCAAAGCTTATATCAGTTATGAATAATGAGAAAAGCAAGGGTCCAAGGACAGAGCCCTGTGGTACTCCCGCTGTGATGACCTTCCAAGATGTCACATTTCCATCCGAATCCAACACTGTTTGAGACCGCTCGGTAAGATAGTGGAAAAGCCATGTAAGCGCTGAGTCAGAGAAGCCGATTTGTTTCAATTTGGTTAAAAGTAGGACGTGCGAAATTGTATCGAACGCCTTGCTAAAGTCAAACAAAACCAGGATGGTCATGCAGCGTTCGTCTATACCTTGTTTTACGTCGTGACAGATGCGCAACAGTGCCGTCTGTGTACTATAACCCGTGCGATACCCGGATTGTCGCGGATCAAGCCGCTGATACTCGTGCACAAACTCGACAATTTGTGAGTGAATAATTCTTTCGAATATTTTCGATAGATCGGACAGATTTGCAATTGGTCTCGTATCTGAAGGGGTTTTCGGTGTTCTGACCTTCGATAGCGGTCGAATAAAAGCTTTTCTCCACAGCCTTGGAAAATATGACAATTCGATGCATTTATTTAGTAAATTGCAGATCGTTGTAGAGATAACCGGTAAAGCTTTGATTAGACAAAAAGGTGAAATGCCGTCAGGGCCTACAGTATGAGAATCCGATGAGAGTAATTTAATTTGTTTTTCTACTGTATGTGAATCGATGGTATGAAATGATAATGTCGGACCATTATGTTGAACCCGAGAAATTGCAGACAAAAAATCGTTGAGAGTACAAGGCTCGATTGATCGTGATATTGAATCGTAACAATTATTTAGTTCTTCAGTATGAAAGAACTGAAGAGGGGAAAGTAGATTAGATTTTATTAGACCTAAACTGCGAAGTTCTTTCCACATAGCGTTAGAGTTCTTATCCACTGCATTAAGCCTATTCAGCTGATAGCTATTTCTCGCATTTCTTATATCTACGGTCAGCTTGTCACGAAACTCACGAAAGATAGCAAGACCTAATAAATTATTAGCCCTTATAGCCTGCTTATAGAGACGGTTTCTCTGTTTAATGCGATCTTTGAATTCAACAGTGAGCCACGGCGAAGCTGGCTTGGAAACTCGGAATGTTTTGCGAGGGGCATGCGCATCGAGGGCTAAACTAAACGTACTGCTGAGACATGATAGTGCGTTGTCTAAGATGTCAGTGTTTTCTGCTCGTAGTAGTGCAATGTTATTAAATTTATATAGCTCTGCGCTTATCGAATTCTGGAACGATGTTTCGTTGAAAGATCGAAAATCTCGCCGCGTTATAACCCTATTCTCGAGTGCCATGGTGTCAAATTCGTAAGTCAGTTCAAGAAGATCATGACCAGCTATGAATGGTGTTGCTGTTTTACTGTACGACATGACTTTGTCTGGTGAATCTGTTACGATTACATCAAGCCAAGAATCACTCGAGGCTGTGTGGTAAGTTGGTTCAGACGGTATTAAATGTAATGATAATGAATAAATAAAATCACGAAAGTATTGCGACTCAAAATTTGTAGCCTGGAGAGAACAGTTTACATCACCAGCAATGATTGTATTTTCGTATGCATGGGAAAAACAAGTAAAAGATGTAAGAAAATCGTCAAAAAGTAGGCCTTTAGGTCTTCGATATACTGAGGAAAACAAAAGAGATTCACCTTGAGGTACGCGAATTTCTAATATTATAAATTCTGATGAATTTGAATACATGCTAGGAGACGCCGATAGCAATTTAGCTTTCAAAGATCGATGCACATAACACGCCACTCCACCCCCCTCTTTTCCTTCTCTATCGTTCCTGATGATAAAATAGTCGTGCAAGGAAATCAATTCATCGCCTATAGCATAGGTGAATTAACCGGACTAAAGAATTCACTATTTTGAAGAGGCATTTCACTTAGATTCTCAATGCAACACGCATTAGCAGATTTTTGGGTAGAATAATAGTGATAACAGCCTGGGTGAAAAGAATGTAAGCATTCAGGACATGTGAGTTTTAGTCCGACAATAGGTCTCTTGCTCTTACACTTGAAGCATAATGCCGACATGCATGAAGATTTCTACGTTACCAACGACAGAGTAGAAGCGAGCAGCCACTCAGGCGGATCTCTAGCTTAGCGACAGCAGGGTATTCGATGGTGTGAAGCTCAATGTACACGGATGCCTGGCGGTCGATAGAGACGATCGATTTTCCGGGATTTATCATACGTTGTGACGTAGCTAAGAAGTCGTGCGCAGGCGCAGTGTAGCTGGCGAATACGACGCTAGATGTTGCCTTATAGATAGTGCGACCGTTGAGTAGAGCGCATGCGTCAGTAAGCGTTGTCGACAGGCCGGGGTGAGATGCAACACTCTTGGAAAGTGAGGTTAGTTTGAGCTGTCACTTTTCATTCCCAGATTATTGACAGCATTAATCCATAACCACAGAAGTGCAATAATAGAAATGAAAAGCAAGTTTTTGCGTTGCTAAATCTGTAACAAAATCGCCCGCAGGCAGGATACAGCAGAAAATATTCTCGATTTTATAGGACAAAAAAAATAACGGTGGCGTTGTACTCACAGAGAGAGAGAGAGAGAGAGAGAGAGAGAGAGAGAGAGAGAGAGATAGAGAGCGAGAGAGAGTCTTACTTGTCATCCTGTTGGATCTTTGAACCAACTTTTTCTTAGTCTTCGTACGACTGGTGATCACATTGAGAAATAAACAAAATGGTCGTTTGAAATTTGGCAATAGGCACAAGAAAAAGATCAAAAAGGCCGACATACTTGCAAATATAGAAATTGCACTTTCAGAAAATTCACAGTTTATCAATAATTTGAATTGTTGAATTCACAGAGAACTGGTAAAACGTGGAAATTTACGATAGCGGCGTAATGGGATAACTGTGAATTTTCTGAAAGTGCAATTTCTATATTTGCAAGTACATCGGCCTTTTTGATCTTTTTCTTGTGCCTATTGCCAAATTTCAAACGACCATTTTGTTTATTTCTCAATTTGATCACCAGTCGTACGAAGACTAAGAAAAAGTTGGTTCAAAGATCCAACAGGATGACAAGTAAGACTCTCTCTCTCGCTCTCTCTCTCTCTATCTCTCTCACCAAGCTCCTCGGAGTCCCCTAGAGCTCTTTAGAGTTCCTCGGAGTTTCTTAGAGCTCTTCGGAGTTCTTCGGAGTTTCTTAGAGCTCTTCGGACTTCCTCGGAGTTTCTTAGATCTCTTCGGAGTTCCTCGGGAGTTCCTCGGGCTCCGAAGAGTTCCTTAGAGCTCTGTAAAGTTGCTCGGGAGCTCCTTGGTGCATCTCAGAGTTCCTCAAAGCTCTTCGGAGCTCCTCGGAGTTTCTTAGAGCTCTTTAGAGTTTCTTCGAGCTCTTTGGAGTTCCTTGGGAGCTCCGAGGAGTTCCTCAGAGCTCTTCGAAGTTGCTCGGGAGCTACTCGGAGTTCCTTAGAGCTCTTCGGAGTTCCTTGCGAGTTCCTCGGAGCTCTTCGGAGCTCCTCAGGACATTCTCGGAGTTTCTTAGAGCTCCTTGGAGTTCCATAGAGTTCTTCAACGTGGCTCGGGAGCTCTTTGAAGTTCGTCGGGAGCTCCTGAAGAACTCCAAGGAGTTTCTTGGAGCTCTTCGGAGTTTCTTGGAGCTCTTCGGAGTTTCTTGGGAGCTCTGAGCGGCCCCGAGGAGTTCCTTACAGCTCTTCGAAGTTGCTCGGGAGGTACTTGGAGTTCCTTAGAGCACTTCGATGTCGCTCAGGAGCTCCTCTGAGTTCCTCAAGAGCTCTTCGAAGTTGCTCGGGGGGCTCCAAGGAGCTCGTCGAAGTTCCTCGGAGCTCTTGGAAGTTCCGTGGAGCTCTTGGAAGTTCCGTGGAAGGTCCAAGGAGCTCCGAGAAACTCTGAAGAGCTCTAAAAAACTCCCGAGGAACTCCGAGGAGCTCTCCAGCAACTTCGAGGAGCTGCGAGGAACTTCGAAGAGCTCCGAAGAACTTCGAAAAGCTCCGAGGAACTTCGAAGAGCTCCGAGACAAATGCTTTACGGAACAGCCTCCGTCGAGTTGCAGATAAAATGTTTCGTAATTTTCGTAAAATCGCCCGACGTAGTATGGGTCTTAACTCGTTGAACCCCACTTCAGACCACATACGTTGTAATAGGCCGCACTTTTTAGATAAAAACAGCGTGAAAATCGTCTGAGGACAGTGGTATTTTTTTTTTTCGATGTTATAAGCTACGCGAGAAAAAAATTCGACTAAGCGGACATAACAATAGTTCAAATGAGTAATTCTTCTTTTGTGGAATGTTATTCTTCATCCGAACACAAAATCAAATTGATATTGGAAACTCCCAAATTGAGGCCTCGGAGAACAGCCACAAAAAAAGCTGCGATAAAAATTAAGATGAATATTTCTGTATCGTTGCCCGAAAAAATGGGAAATAAAAAAATAGAAATTCCCACCAGCTCGAGAAACGTGAGTTGTCAAATTTTTCGTGCATAATTTTTATCGTTATAAAATATCGTCGAAGTCATCGATCGAAAGATTTTGCGGATTGTTCTTCATGGGAGTGGTTCAAAGTATCGATAATATCGACGAATTAATTTAGATCTTTGCAGATTCGTGTTGAGATTCTCGTTCGTTAGCTATGCTCCGTTTAATATGGAGTTACACATTAAACGGAGCATAGCTAACGAACAGGTGTCTCAATCATCAAAAAAAAAATATATGAGGTCACTCTACACAGTTGAGAGTATATTCTGGAATTTTGAGGAAAATCAAACATGACGTATTGGCTAAAAAA
>JABSMQ010310550.1:0-15716 GCA_018902145.1 Anoncus sp. PSUC_FEM 10030000 | reverse complement strand
GGGAAATGTATAGATATATATTTTTTTTAGGGGGAACACTATTTTAACTTGGCGTCCTTTTTTTACTTTGAAAAAGTATTAACCGAGATTTCATGTCTTTTTGAAACATCAGCTGAAAATAGAGCATTTTCTTTTACCAACAGTGTGAATTTGAATTTTTTTACTTAAAAAATTTCCTTGTCGTGCCGGGGGGCTTCACACCCTCGACCCCCACTAGGACTCCGCCCCTGCAACCTGCCGGGGGGCTGCCGCCCCCGGACCCCCTGCCGCCACGTGCGACACATGGTTCAGTGCGACACTAACACACGTGCACACATATTAAGGGGTACCAAACTACTTATATTTGTGAGAGTCAATTTTCCATGTGTTTTTTTTTCAGGTTTATTTTTACCTAATCCCATTCGATCAGGGTGAAACAATATTGGTTGAGATTGTGGTTCATAAGAAAAATAAGCATCGTCACCCACGACAATATTATCATGACAAAAAATATTTCATTTTTATTCAATAATTATCCCCAAAGTAATAAATAAAACATTTATCGAACGAATGACTCGATACATTTGAAAAAGTGGTTTCCGGAACTTTTCTTACATTCTTACATTTCTTACATTTCTTACATTTTCACAATAAATGTCATGTGCTCGACTGATTGAAATGTTAATACATTAGTTGTTACATGTCGATGAACCATTATTACTTATGAATTATCCGATACATAATTAGAACACAACTCAATGAGTCTCAAATTGCAAACATCTTTAATTTTACATGCCTTAATATAAGCCGAACTTAAATCTAACCTATCAACAAATGCTAGCGAAGAAAAGAGCGTGAGCCTTACGTATCACACAGTATAGATTACGCCCTGTTCTGCACTGAAAACAAGTTCGAAACACTTTCGGCGATCCAAACTTTTTCGTTATTATGAGATACTTAACAAGCCCCGAATTTTATAAAAGCGAGAGAAAAACCGAACAAATTTTCGTTCGTGGTTGAAGGCCATCACCGCGATTTGGCCAAAATTTTATTTTATATCGCAACAATTGCAAAACCCAGACATAAGTTGTAGAAAAATAAATAAAATGTCGATATATCAGTAATTCTCGTACTACGCTTTGAATCAGATAAATCCATTCCTTGAACAATAAACAGATGGCACCTCAAAACTGATCATTTTTTTTTTTACCCTTTTGACTATTTGTCTGTGAAGCATATGCTAGAGCACCACGTTCTTTGAAATTGCATCCTTAGATTAGATGCGAAAATATCGAAGGGTTTTTCACAGTTTGTGGTTAGTTTTGCGGATTACTTGAAAGAATGCTGTTTTCTAACAAATACAGCAAGCGTATAATTTTGCGATACGACAGATGAAAATCGCACAAAATTAAAGATATGCTGCCGCAACTTAATGGCATTGCGATGAGATCCACTGTCGACCGGCCACAGCTACGAGCGTCCATACTGGACAAATGCTGATGAGGTGGCAAACAGCAATTCAAAATTGATGGTTCTTATCGGGTGAATCATTCTGCGAAGTAACGAATTGACGGCCGAACTCCCCAAAAAAACCGACATGACAGATCAGCGACGAATGATTCGGTCCCATTTAGATAAAAAATTATATACCCAAACGATTGAATTAAAAAAAAAAAGAGTATTTACGTCAATATTTGGATCACCTCGAGGTTTGTAATGAAAACGGCGCAAACAATTTTTACAATCGAAGGTTGTGTGGGATCATTCATTTAAAAAACAAACATCCCGAAACATTTAGACGTCTGCAACTCATCCAGGAATTTATAAGAAATAAAGCCAAACGCAATTTAAGTCAAATTATTGCACTTTCTAGGAATTAAAAAAACAACGTTAGACTATTAAAATAAAGAAAAATAAAGAATGAAAATACATCATAGCTATAAGAATTGAAACTTGCACATTGCTTCCTCATACTTTTCCCCATTCAATCAAACTCATTTACTACTTCCGTATGAAGATTGCTTTCTTAATGTTTGTTTACTTAAAGACATATAGCTTTGTCTATACTGGCTAAATGCTGAAAGTTATGAGGAACTTATTCACAAATTTAAATGTACACATTTTTTTCTCGACTGTAGCAGGTTTTCAAAAAAGTTAACCCGTTAGTATACACACAAACACGCATGCACACAGTCATACGAAAATTTTTTTTTTTAAGATAGATAAAACATAAGCCGGACCCCGGTCCAATAGAAATCCAGTCTCAACTCATCCCTAGAATCGGAGTCCGACTGTATGCGCAAAAATATTTCATCGATTTGTACATAATAGAAAATGTAAATAAAGTAAATATTTGCCTGCATATATTTCGTATACATATCGGCGGCCTAACGCCAGAAGGGCGACCAGACAATCTTTGTGCAAATGTAGTATGCTCTTTCGGTATTAGTAGATATATATTTAATAATTAAATTCCGTCGAATATGTATAGTGAAACCTCACACAGCTTTCATAATACCGAAACATGTATAACATTAAAAAAAATTTAACGTCTCCCGACCAATTTCTCTGTAAACTGTGTGGATTATACTATACTTATTCATATATAAACATGATTTTTATGGGTGGGAAAGGGAATATACAGTAAGTTGAAATACATATACAGTAATTAAAATACATCATAATATATAGTAAGTTGAAGAAATTAACAAAAGGCAATAAACTTAGAGAAATTCAAATTTCAACAACAATATGGATGACGAGGAACCTTGAGACATTGTAAAATTTAATGAGTCTATAAGAATAGATTAAGGCGCTGTATCATACCCTAAGAAATTTCGGCGCTATTCCCCTCCTCCGCAGTATTACTGAGCTCGCAATAAACCGCTACGAACTGCCGTTAACTATCGCCGAATGTCACAGATATTTGTAACCTTATAATACATCGATAATCGCTGGCACATGAGAAACAGATGCTAGCGCTGGGACTCAGGATACTTACTGCACTAGATTTTCGGGACCGCTGGTAAAATTTTGTTATTTTTGTATAAAAAACTTAGAATTCTATTTTCTCTCTATCATTCTTAAATCGTATAAAATGGAAAAACGGTTAAAGTGCGGATGTGTTTCTTTTACCGACTAGTTAAGGGTTCGAAATTGACAATAAATTCAAGGCATGTTGTAATAATCGTATCATTTCTCCAGTGGTGACGAATTAAAATTCTATCCTGAACGGCTATAACATTTTGGAGAAAATAGAAATCGTGTTTTCAAAGCGATGGAAGCGTGTGATACAGCACCTTAACCATGAAATCTTGACAAGCTTTCAATGTGCATTAGATCTGTTATTTCTGTATATTGATAATGACTATACTGTATTGACATGTAAAATAAAAAATATTATAACAATGTCTTAAGGTTACCCGTATTCGACTAGATGGTTCCGCGCTGGAAGCTGCGGATTATTCTGCGCTGAAAGCTGCGGATTATTCTGCGCTGAAAGCTGCGGATTATTCTGCGCTGAAAGCTGCGGATTATTCTGCGCTGAAACATTCAAGATACTGCAATAAAATCAATTATTAATAGAACAATACTTGGGTAGAACATTATGTATTAAGTTCGTTGTAAAAATAAAATGTAAACATCCTTACCGTTGCGCGGCCAACTTTGTTTCTGGACTTTCAAATCATCGACACACACCCACGTGCTTCCTTTATTTCGCAGCATACTCGTGAAATGGCCCTCCGTTATATTCTCACCATGGTGGAAAATTGCATTAACAACTTTATAACTGCATTGATTGATCCGAACAATTGATGTAGGTATTGCCTTAATATTGCATTTTTTTTTCACTATTTTACTATTTTTTCTTTGGAAAAGTAACAGTTGAATTACCAAAACTCGTTTCTGCGATATAATTTCTATTCTTTCAAGTAGAGCTTTGGTATGACAAGATGAGCAAGGCCGATCAGTGCTTTTCCATTTTTCTACATTATAATCAATTATAGCTTGTAAACTGAATGCTATTTTACTCACTTCAGGGACTGCAAGTGAGAGAATATTATTTTGATACCGATTAGTTATTTTAGTATCACAAGTATCACATAATAGAACCGATTCTATCCGATGTTCGATCTCATTTCGAACAATATCCAATTTTTCGCAAAGAAAAGCGAGAAACTCACTTGCATCTTGTTGAAAATTGTCGATAAACATCAAACCTGCTATCCTCCGTACTTCGAATACATCAACATCCTCGGCATCGGTCATGTATGCTTGAATCACTGATTTTATAATATTCGTTGTTTTGGTACCCATCAACATAGCTTCTCGAACTGAAGAACAATGTATCATACACTGCAGAGTAGCATTCGCATAGCACGATACATGATCACTATTCGCAAGTCCTCTGACGTGAAAGGGTACAGGATCGTCTTGCATCCTCTGTGTTTTCCCTTGGCACTCTAACATTCTAGTTTGCATTGCCCAACGTCGATCACATACTTTTGCGGCACGCTGTTTGACAACACTTATAACCATAAGATCGGGTCTGTACTCTTTTCGCAGCCGATTATACTCAATTATAGCCATTGGGTTAGCTTTCACCATCGCTGGATCATAATTAATCAGATGTAAGCCTTCCAACGTAGTAACACGCGAGAGTGCAACGTAAATTTGTCCGCTGATAAATACGGAGTTGCCAGCTTCGATAACAGCATTCCTTAAGCTGAGACCTTGACTTTTATGAATAGTCATACCATAACTAAGGCATATAGGAAATTGTTTTCTCACAACATAAGCTCGATCCATTATTTCGAATTTAACGCTAGAACGTTCCAACGTATATTCCGATCCTGACGGCAGTAAAATATTTATAGTTTCGATATCGCCACTATTAACATCTCGTCGTACTGAAATAATTTTGGCAATTGTACCATTTACGAGACCCAAGGTTACATCGATATTTCTTCGAATCATTATTGTTGCTCCAATCTTTACAATTATAACTTTCGCTAATCCCGCCGTTCGGGAGCTACCTTCTTCATCACGACATAATGCTTTTGTTACTTTTTTTCTTAAGTAATTTGCACAATCTACAGTATCCCGTGCCACAAGAGGTATCTCCTCGGAACAAATTCGTGTCAACATGGCTGAATTTAATGCATCACACTGATCACAGGTGGGAAGTAAACAAACGGTATCAGGAGGTAAATTAGACATGTAATCACACAACTCGCCTAATCGACCATCAACCGTTTCTTCATTGAACTGAATCTTTCTAGATTCTAAAATCTTTGTATCTGAATCTGTAACAACTCCTACTCGAATTCTGGATAAGATATCCTTATAAGAATTGTCGTCTTTTTGACGCATATTAATTCTAAGCTCGTCATAGCAAAATAATTCAGACCATAAATCAACAGATCCCATTGCTCCGATATATTTTTCAATTTTATCTATTGACAACATAACAAATGCTGGTTCTTCATGCACAGGGGGAAGCTGTAATAAATCACCAAACAAAAGTATAGGTTTTCCACCGAACCAACCATCTTCGGAATTTCCACTATTGAATATTTCGGTTAATCGTAAATGAATGTACATCAAAGTAACATTAGAAATCATGGAAACTTCGTCAATTATTATTAAGGCGACATTTCGCAGTTCGTCTCGTAATAACTTGAGAACTGTATCGGAAAGTTGTCTGTATTTAGCGGTACGCCCATGTTCTACTGGCAATTGAAATAAACGATGTATCGTCAAACCATCAATATTAAACGCTGCTATTCCCGTCGGAGCAGTTACTGCAGTATCTTTGTTAAGACGCTTCTTAACCCAAGATCGTATGGTTTTAATTAGAACACTTTTTCCAGTTCCTCCCTCTCCACTGACGAGGATTCTGATATTTCCGGTTTCCGAAGTCAAAGCACTTGTGACTTTGTCAAAGATACGTTTCTGATCTGAATTCAATCCTTCAATCATCTGCGTAACATTGTCAACATCAAGTAAATTTCCAACGTCTTGGAAATCTTTAACAGCTCCTTCTACTTCAATAGGAATACATTCCAATACATCATTGTTATCGAAAACATCGTCCATTTTTTCGGGACTATCTGATAACAATTTTTTTTCGACCTCTTCATTGACGTGTTCTATCGCTTGTCGAATTTCTTCTACTTTATCGTGATACCGTAAAGCCTCGGCAAGCTCCGTTTGCAATGATGAAAACGCTTCGGCATAGGTGTCGTGGCCATTCTTTAACTCTTCTATTTGTCGCCACGACTTAAATAATAATAGCAACGTATAATAATAACGTTCTGGCTCGGTTTTTGGGTTATATATATAATGATTTATAATGCAAGGGCGGTGAGGACGCTTCTTCAAAAATGTCGATGCACCAATTTTATACATCTCTGTAAATATAATAGGTTCCTTTTTCGTAACATCGTACCATCTAGCAAAATCATAAAGATTAAGGGATTCTAAATTTGCATGCCTATTAGGATAATACGTATCAATGACAGATGGATAGAACAAATCAGTTGACTCAGGATCCAACAATTCAATGTCTTTACGAGTTTTTAATTTTCGACTTCTAATGACATTAACGTCCAACCATTTAATTGTCGTTTGAGGATCAGTTCCCCACAGTGAAATCCCCAGCAAAGTATCCGCCGCTTCAAGTGCACCACATTCACGATTACTTAATAGGCGCATTGCCCAATTCCAAAGACAACTGACTAATGGTTTGCAGGAATTTATTATTTCAAATGGTCCTTGAAAATTACTCTTTTCGGCTTTAGAGATATACTTTGTAACGTACGACGTTAATACCGTAGAATGTTCCCCGATAAATTGAATATCCATGTTACCTTCCCATGCAAGAAGTATAGCCGGATTATAATCATTGATATAAGCTTCAATTGAACTACGTGGTAGATCGTACAGTCTACTTCTTGTCTTCAGTTTTTTCCTACCAACAATAGAAACAGCAACATCTCTAAGCTTAAAAGTGTCTGTTAATGGACGTGGATGACCGAATTTGCACCGGCGAGTGAAACCGCGTTTTGTTTTCTTATTTCGTAAACAATAAGAATTGTGAGTATGTCTCTGGTGAACATTGACTCGTCTATATAACTGCGGTGAAACATTTTTATCGGGCATCCTGCACGTAACGTACTTCATTATGAATGAAGCAATTTCATCTGCTGAGGATTTGCCGATTGTTGGAGCATCCTTGACCCAAAGTAAAAGGTGAAAATGCTGTGCGCCCCTTGTTTGATATTCTCTGCGCCAAAAATAGTGTTCAACTTTACCAATTGGATTGGCGGGTGAACAAATAAAGTCGAGTATAGCTTTGAATTTAATATCCATAAATCTTGAAGTCGATACTGGGTCTTTAACGATAAGCTCCATCGGATTAAATTTTGCATCCACAGGAATATTATGCAAATCACGGAGGTATTCTACTAAATCATCCCATAGCCACTCACTGGGACTAATTGTCAAAAACCATGTAGCAGGACCATACTCACGAACCATCGCTTTCAAGTTACTTCGAGGGATTTTCCAATATTGTTCCGTATTGCGCAGTCTAGAAAATATTGTATTCAAGTTGGACTCAAGTTGTGCTTTAGACATTTTATCTAAATAATCAGTTGCCGTATACTTTTCGGCAGGATTTGTTATGTTGAGTTTGTGAAAAATTCCGGCATTCAGTTGTCGCGTATTATTATCATTTAAAGCGTAAAAAAGATATTGTATATTTAGGCGATATTGCGGATGTTTTGACATGAATTTTGATTTATAAAATTCAAAATCTGTAAGACGTACCGACCTTTTTTCACGCTGTCCATTCATTCCATGCGGAAACAAATCAGGAAAACATTGTAAATCTAAATAATCAAGACGCTTATCTAAAGGAACTTCATGAACTTTCAGCATTTGATAAAGGTCCGTAGCCGATACGTCAATTCTTTTTTCGTGTATTGGATAAATACTAAACTGCTGATAATAATGGTCCGTTTGTGACATTTGGGTTAAAAGTGCCAATTTCTTCTCGTCATTTAAATCGATATTTGGCTTTTGTTCATCATCCCTTGTAGCGCATGACATATTGCCAGTTTTCACAGAAGAATTAACGGAACATTGCCCCTCTTTGAACTCAACCTCGGGAAAAACGCTGGGCAATAAATCTTTATCGCACTTTGGTAATTCTATTCCGAAATAGAGAGCATTATTAAACTGTAACCATATTAGAGCATTCCATACTTTTTTCACATCCACCAGTCGTTCCCATACTATTTTCGATTTTGTAGGAATGCCACGAACTAATATATACAGCTCATGATTCGAATTAATTGGTTCGGTTGAAGGGCAAATCTTTTTCAACGTTTCCTCCAGTGGCAAAGGCAATACAAAGTTGTTACCTACGGCTTTTGGAACCAAATACTTATGGGGTAATTTTTTATTCATTACCGTACCTAATCTTTGTACTACTTGAAAAGCTTTTGCTCTTTGAATTAAGATCTTTTCAAAGGTATTGAGGCACGATATTTCTTTAGGTACTTCGCGAACATAAAGATCATTGAGAACGCAAGTAGGTGGCATCTTATTTTGCTTCAATTTTTCATCGCAATAACGACATATATAATTGTCTTCTTCAATTGTTGCCAATTTATTGAGAAATTTTAGCAAATTATTCCAAATTTCACCATACTTTGTTACTTTAGAAACAGCAAAACGAATGATATTACTTTCAGTACAAAGCTTTTCACAGGATATACACGCAAACCGTGGTGTATCCATCGTACGCTTGACCAAAGCCTTAAATGCCGAATTATATTCATACATTATATCGGTTTCGTTAAGATTAATTTCCGCCACATTTGTTTTGAAAGCTTGAGCTTTCTGTTCGGCTTGATCAGAAATGTCACGAAGCATTTGAATATCATTATTATTCATAGCCTCATCTAATTTAAACAATTTGGTATTCAGAAGCATCAGATGATAAACAAGCCTCTTGATACGTCGTATCATCGGATAATGGGGAGACAAGATTTCGACCGATAAAAATTTCGATGAACAGGTTTTTGGGTCAATGTAACATCCGTGAGAATGACCGAGTTTATCGATACTGGTATTATTGGAACATTTGCAAGTCTGAGATAAAAATGTAACTAAATTTGAAACCGTGCACGTACTTAGTTTACGGAAAAAATCTTTTAAACCATTTAAAATTCCATTATCTTTAATCTTACACAAGTGACTGCAGTTCCACGACTTTTGCACTCTCTTCTTCACTGTTATCAAAGGTAATATATTAACAGCTTTACCTTCTGAATTAATTACAATCGTTTCTGATGTTTTGAACGAATGATAAGCAGTTTCCGCGAAATAAGCCTCCGATGAAGCATTATGCATACTTTGACCACATAATACCTGAATATACTCATCGATGTTCGATTTTGAAGATTCTGCAACACGAGTCAGACATACTTCAGCCTTTTCTTTAACATCTTTCAAAGTTTTTTTCAATTGAACAATATACGTTTGCCTCGTACAAAAGCACCATTTAATAATGCGTTCAGCTTCAAGCCGGCATTGCACCGGTGATAAGATGTCTAAATTTTCAGACACGTTACGAATATATCTTTCTTTTGTATATTTCGTATTTATCCAGCAATTTTTCTGAATAAACTTATGGTATTTTTTTTTAATTTTTGTTGCAACTTTATAATAGTTTTTTTTGTGTGCCCTAATTTTGACTCTATTCACCTTGTTATAATTTCTATGTCGTGCCTTTATTTTAACTAGATTTGCTTTATTATATTTTTTTTGTTTGTCAAAATTTTTGCTCTATTTACTTTATAATTATTTGCGAGACGTTTTTTCCGATAAGATGCATTGTATGTCTTTGCAATTTTCGATTTCGATGACAAGGATACTTTAGCGCCTTGTACAGCAACAATATCAACTGTTGACTCAACAACGTTAAATGTCTTGTCAACAGCATTTTTTGTGGATATTGCTCACAACGATTTTCCGAACGATCCGCATTCAATATATCGAAACTCGAAGTTTTTGCTATGAGTTTCATATCGATATCATTAATTACGTCACTTTCATCACGATTTTCATGATTTACATTTAGATCGATTGCCAAATATGGGAAATGTTCTATTTTTTTAATCTCACGCATCTTGAGCAAATGTCCACGCAAACTAGCGCTATCATATCTCACAGTTTCTGGTTTTAATCCTGAAAATATCGATACAGCAAAAGCCATCGCGTATAATCCACAATCATTGCCATTTGGCTGTATATCAACGATCGGAAACACGACAGAGTCGATTGTATCGAAGTTGTAATAGGGGAATAGTTTTTGCAAATAAAGTTTATGATACCTATGCAAATTCTTATTCCCGTATGAGTCATAGATGTAAATTTTGTGCGAATCATAATAACTACAAACCCAATGTCCTCCTTTATGGGTCTCTTTTTTAGGGACGACTAATTCGGCACAGCTAAATAAAATCTGAATGTGTCTTTGATCCGGTACAACAGCCTCTATTCGATCAGGAAAATAAAGATGCCATGGGGGCCGTTGCCGAAATTCCGAATTAGATGCTGTATATAATAAATCTCCGAACTCTTGAATGTGATCATCATTAAGCCATGAACCGTCAGCAATCAATCGCGTTTGACGAGTTTCGAAAGTTTCTTGAATGATATAATCCAAAGGGACATCCATATCATCAATAATTATAACATCATTATTTACAGAAAGCGAAGAAATTGCCGCTTGTTGAAGCTGCAATTTCTTCTTTGCTCGGCATCGTGCTTGCCTTGCAGCGACTCTTTGTTTCCTTTCCAGTTCCTTGTCGGGCAATACAACGATTATTGGGGACGTGGAGAGTTTGGAAACCTTCACGGATTCTTGATCTCTGTCGTGATTGAATTGCATTTCGTTGGATTGGCGTTTACTGATGTCACTTTTAGTGACAGCGCAGTCAACCCTACTGTCACGTGATAACGCTTCTAATGTTTCGATACGTTTAGTATCTGCATGGGTTTCAGTAACTGAATCATCTTTAATTGCTGATGATTCGACCCGTGCCTTTTTAGTCTTAATTCTCCACGTTTGTTTTGCTAGGGCAGCTTTACGTTTTTTCTGCACGTATTGCAGAGACTGAATAATATTTGTATCAATTTTATCGCGTGGAAAATGTTCAATTTGCTTGGACTCGAATATTTTTAGCAAACATGCACGCATGCCTGGCTGATAATATCGAACATTCTCCGGTTTTAATCCATATAATATTGATACTGCGAATGCCATTGAATATAGTGCGCAATCATTATTATTGGACTGTCTGTCGACAGATGGAAACAGTACTAAATCAATGTTATTAAGATCATAATACGGAAATAATCTTTCGAGATAAATCTTATGATTTGGGTGTAGCGTAGTAGACCCACTAGAATTGTAAATATAAATTCTTTTCGTATCGTAATAGCTGCATACCCAATGACCATGTTGAGGTTCCTTTTGATCTACTCTTGTCAACTCACTGCAACTATACAATATCTGAATATGTTTGTTATTCCGTGAAACAGGCACAATTTCCTCAGGGAAATAGAGTTGTAATTGAGGCCGCATATCAAACATCGAATCAGATGATGATTTTAATAATTTTGCAAATTGCTCAACATGATCGTCATCTAGCCATTCGCCATTGGCAATACGATTTTTCTGACGAGTTGCATAATCACTCGATATTTCGGTCATCGTGAATAATCGATCCAATCAAACGATCTCTTAACAGTGACAATAGATGCTGCGATAAGCACGTTTGGCACAATGAGAGCACCAAACGCGGAATAAATCAGCAAATTGGTAGCAAGCGCTGTAAAAGCGCTCAAAACTGCGCTAAAGCGCAAACACTTGATAGTGAATCTTCGTAAAAAGATACTATTCTGTATATTGTATAAAAAAAAAGCGCTGTAAAAGCGCTCAAAACTGCGCTAAAGCGCAAACAGTTGATAGCGAATCTTCGTAAGAAGATACTATTCTGTATATTGTATTGAAAAAAAGAAAAATAAGGAGAGGTGAATAAATAAAATGAAAACAAAGCAGGAAAAATGAAAAATAAAAATTGCGCTACAATACGCAAGATCGGGAATCTGAAACAATGAAAATACATTTCTTAACTACTTCTAATTATGCCGCGGTAATTGAGATATGATTTTTTTTAGACTAGAGCTAAAACTCTAGCCTAAACCGTGCTAAATGTTGTACACCGTTATGAAGGGGAGCAGGCTTCTATGATACACATTTTTATTCTACAAATGAGATATTCTATTCTATAATGAATACTGGGAACTTTTTTTTCCATTATTTTTCAATTCAGCAACCAATTGGTCTAAGGATATTCCCAATTGCCCGAAAAATCGGTAATTGATCTCAGAATATTTTTAACTACTCGAATAAGTGATAATTATTGCGAAATATATTTTGAATTACCCAAACAATGGGTAATTGATAGGAATACATTTTTAAATAACCTATTATAAATGGTACTCCATCTAAAAATATATTTAACTAACCGAATAATTAGTAATTGAGGACAAATATAGTATGAAGGAAAAAATAAAAGGAGCGTATACGGAAGAGAGTTAGAATACAAAAAAGATTATGAGAAAGATACGCGAGAATGAAAGTAAACAGAAGTGAAGGAGGAATAATACGAGAGAATACGAGACGATACGAGAGTATAAAATAGAATACCAGAGAAGGAAAGTGTACGGAAGAAAATAAGTTACAATACAAAAGAATACAAGAGTATGAGAAAGAATACGCGAGGAGGAAAGTGAACAGAAGAGAAGGAAGGAGGATACGAGAGAAAGAGAGCGCATGTAAGAGAGTACGAGAGCATAGAAAAGAATACGCGAGAATACCAAACAATAAGATAGAAGGGAAGAGAATAAAACCGAATGCTGGAAAATGAGAGAAAATACGAGAGAATACGAAAGTATGAGAGCAAATATGCGAGAATGAGAATAAGCAGAAGAGAATTAACGAAAACTCAAAAGAATAAGGAAAAAGGAAACAGAATCAAACAAAATGTGGAAAAATGCGAGAAAAGATAAGAGTATGAAAACGAATACTTGAGGATAAAAGTGAATAGAAGTGAATGAGAAAGAATACGAGAGTATATATGAAAAATTACGCGAGAATGGGAGTAAGCAGAAGAAAATGAGCGAGAATACAAAAAAATAAAAAAGGAAATGAAAAATAAGAAATTATGATAGAGAGTACGCGAGAATACAAGAGTATGAGTATGAGAAAAAATGCTCCAGAACAAAAGTGAACAGAAGAGAATGATGGAGGATACGAGAGAATAAGGGAGCATACAAGAAAACACGATAGTATAAAAAAGAATACACTAGAATGAGGGACAATACGAGAGAATGAGAGAGTCTACGGGAGAATGAAAGAGAAGAAGAGAGAAAACACGCGAAAATGAGAGGGAGCAGAAGAGATTTAGCAAAAATACAAAAGAATAAGAGAAAGAAAAAAGAGAATAAGACAGAATGCGAGAAAATACAAGAATATAAGAGAAAAAAAGAAATTATGATGAAGAATATAGAATATGCGAGAATGAAAGTAAACAGAAATGAATGAGGGAGAATACGAGAGTATAAGAAAGAATACGCGAGAATCAGAATGAACAGAAGACAATAGGGAAGAATGGGAAAGAGGATAAGAGAGTATGAGAGAAAATATGCGAGAATGACAGAGCAGAAGAGAATTACCGAAAATCCGAAATAATAAGAAAGAATGCGAGAAAAATCCACAGAATACGAGAGCAAAATACTCAGCAGAAAGCAATAATGAAAATTAGAATTCGAATTCGCAGCATTTTTCATTTGCAAAAAAAAATCATTTTTTTCAGAATTAATTGCAACAAAAGAAATAAGAAGGACAATTTAATATTTTTACCACGCTTTCGTTTTATCTCAAGCTACTTTCAGTAAAAATAAAAAAATAAAAAATAGCCCCTTGACGTAAAAAAAAAAATAAAATCCATTTTTTTTTTCCAGTTTTTTAGATTTTTGGAGCGTTAGAAATTTCGTGATAGAGGGTATTTGAAGAGAGGGCATTTTATTTTCACTCAATAGAGAACAATAATGAAAATCAGAATTCGAAACCGCAGTATTTTTCATTTGCAAAAAAATAATTTTTTTTCTGAATTAAAAAAACCAAAAAGAAAGGTACTTTAATTTTTGTACCACAGTTTCGTTCCATCTCGAACTACTTTTAGTGAAAATTGGAAGAACAAAAAATAGCCCCTCGCATAAAAAAAAAATAAAATCCATTTTTTTTCCAATTTGCACGCTTTTTGCTTCTTCATAGAGGAAGCTTTGTTTTCGTGAAATTTTTTTTTTTCGAGATTTTCATGCCAGTGTGTTCAAAATGTCTTAAAACGTCGAGAAAATACATTTTTAAAATATTTCCGTATGTATGTATGTGTGTGTGTGTGTGTGTGTGTGTGTGTGTGTGTGTATGTATGTATGTATGTGTGTGACAAAAAATCGTGTACGCTCTCTAACTTTCGTAAATTTCAAGCTATGGAGCTGAATTTTTTTACACAGATAGGGTAGTGGACAAGGATGATTGGTATTGAATTTGACACGAATCTCTTAAGGTGTTTAGATTTTAGAAAATTTAGAAAATTTTGAAAAATTGAGTTAATCACCCTAAATTTCGTAAATTTGAAGCAATCGAGCTGAATTTTTTTGCACAAATGGATTAGGGGACAAGGATGATCGGTATGGAATTTGGAAAGAATCCCTGAAGACGTTAAAATTTTATAAAATTCTGAAAATTTTGAAAAATGGATGTACGCTCTCTAACTTTCGTAAATTTCAAGCTGTGGAGCTGAATTTTTGTACACAAATAGGGTAGCGTACAAGGATGACTGGTAGTCAATTTGACAGGAATCCCTTAAGGTGTTAAGATTTTACAAAATTTTGAAAAATCGATTTAATCGTTCTAAATTTCGTAAATTTGAAGCTATCGGGCTGAATTTTTTTTACAGAAATAGATTAGGGGAGTAGGATGATTGAGATTGAACTTCACAAGAATCCCTTAAAGGGTTAACATTTTTTTCAATTTCCAAAATTTTCAAAAATGGCGTTAATCACTTCAACTTACGTAAATTCGAAACTACCACGCCGAAACTTTTTCTACGATTACGTTAGGAGACGACGATGATTGGTATCAAATTTAGCGAGGATCCCTTAAGGGGTTAGAGTTAGAGGATCCCTAGATACATTAATTATAAATTACAAAAAAGCGTGCAAATTGAAAACTTGCACATTGCTTCCTCATCTAGCAGGATTCTTTTTTAAATCGAGCTAACTTCAGATTATAAATCTGAAGAAGAGAGAAGAATGGGAGGTTCGTAAATTGAATCTCGCATCTTGTTTTATTATAATTTTTGCGGAGTTACAAGGCTTCCTCTATGAGGAAGCCAAAATTAGGAAAACCAACTTTCTCATAGAGGAGAATTGTAACTCCGCAAAAATAATAATAAAACAAGATGCGAGATTCAATTTACGAACCTCCCGTTCTTCTCTCTTCTTCAGGTTTATAATCTGAAGTTAGCTCGATCTAAAAAAGAATCCTGCTAGATGAGGAAGCAATGTGCAAGTTTCTAATTTTTTGTAAT
>JABSMQ010299447.1:7500-12500 GCA_018902145.1 Anoncus sp. PSUC_FEM 10030000 | reverse complement strand
TGCGAGCTTACTCACATCCTGGACGACGGGAACGTATGTGCTTACTTGGGCAGCCGATGAGCGACTGGACCCAACCAGGACAGTAGATAGGGACAGTGGGAATCTCGTTAATCCATTCATGCGCGTCACTAATTAGATGACGAGGCATTTGGCTACTGATCTGTACCCTTTCTCAAAAAGCGCGTCGCAACAACGATACCGTGAAGCATCGCCACCGCGAGACGAATGAGTGAGTATATTTCCGGGGCTTAACCTCCCCGTTAGGCTTAAAACTTAACAACTGCAAACAAAGTTGCTTCAAAACTCCTTCAAGCTTGTAATAATCCACCGGTCTATGCCGGGGTTGCGTCACCCGTACCAAGGGGTCGCAAAACGGACTTGGAAAAATTAGAAAAGTGAAGTCACCATCGGTGCTTTGCGAGTGTTAGCCGTTCTGAAGGAACGTTACCAGGGAAACCTCGCGGAGGTCCTCGCCCGAGACATTGCTCGGCTTCACCGCCGTGGCTGGCCTACTATTTGTATTTGCCGCCCAACGACTCGCAACAATACCCTTTACCGGGTAGTGTGCTATCTGAAAAATAATACATGTACATCTGCGACAGATGATTCGTTAGTTATACGTACTCTTACGTAAGACTTTCCTCGGGTGCGACTTATCCTCTTGTGCGCATCACTCGTCATAGTCCAGAAAGCTGCATGCCATCTCTATCGATGATCGCAACGCCAACATGGAAATGGTAATGATGTCCTGCTTCGTGAGCCCCAGCTTTGTCAAACTGATCCTCGTCTGACGTGGTATAGCTCCTCGGCTTCCCACTACCAGCGGCATCACCGAACAAGTTTCGCATCCCGTGATTATCCGTACGAGCTCTGCCGTGTGGATATATTTATTCACCTTCTCTGTTGCTGCTTCGCTTAGATACGACTTATTCTCGTACCTAACAGTGACATCTGCGACGATTGCCTCGTTGCCGAACTTGATCACTAGGTCTGGCTTTTTGAGCTCCCCTAGTTCGTTAATCGTTGGCTCTACCATCACGGTATACCTTTTGCCAACCTTGTCAGCTACGAAGTTCTTTATTTCATCGTGCCTTCTTATACGCTCTGGCTTCGTGTGGATACACATTCCCAAGATGTGTCCAAGCGTCTCTCTTTGCCTTTTGCATCTTCTGCACGTCGCGTCGATCCTCGGATTTGCCCGACTTAAAACGTCGCGCGTACCGAACGTATTCGTTCTTAGCCTTAGGGCGTCTAGGTACCTTGAACCCAGCAGAAGGCTGGGATTCTGTAGCCATGCGTTTCCTAGCTTGTCATTTTTGAAGTCTTTCACTCCGTGCTGGGTTATGAGATTTTCCCAATCCCCCACCACTCTTGCGGCTGTCCTCCTCTTGACCTCCTTGAGCTCTTCTGCGTTCGTTGGCTGGTTGCAACCAAACGAACGAGCCGCGTCCTGCGATATCTTGGCGAGTTTGCCCCTGGACGCCGTTTCGCGCACCACTGGGTCACTCGATGCTGACGCCTTAATGTAGTGGCTCATTTTTGACAGCTGAATGGTCCTCTCAAACTGAATGAGGCCAAGACCACCACGACCCTTGGTCGTATAGAAAAATCCTTTTGCTGTAGACTGAGTCAGGTGCAAGATCTCCTTCACCTCTTGCCGGATTTTCTGGTCTAGCATTCTCAGTGTTCCTTGACAAGGCTTGTTGTTCGAGAGCGAGTGGATGAACTTCGGCAAAATGAATGTCTGGAGCAGCTCCATTTTCTGATGGGGCTTCAGCTTCAAGTGCCTCACGTTCTTCACCGCCTGAACGATAACGGGAACTTCTGCGCCTTTAACGAGGCCCTGCCATGGACCGATCTTAACACCCAGGTATTTTATTGACTCGTCTGATGCCAGTCCTGGCACTCTTTCTTCTCCGACTTGGAGCCCGGGGTCGCTTATGTACCAAGTTCGAGTCTTTGATGTTATCTCGAAAGATGAGCACTTGTTTGCCGCTAGCGACATGCCCATCTTATCCAGGCCCTTGCCCACTATGTTTAGTTGGCGCTGGGCTTCGGGCCGGTCTTTTGCCAATAGTACGAGGTCGTCAGCAAATGCCAACACCGACACCTCGGCCTCGCCTATTTCCGGACCCTCGGTCGTTTCTTCTACCTTGCTCACTAGCTTTTCTATCGCCAAATTGAATAACAGCGGAGACAGCGGGTCTCCCTGCTTCACACCTCTCTTGAGCTCTATCTCGACCGTCCTATCTCTGCCTTTGATGGACGTCGTACAGCCTTCGTACATCTTAGGGATGTACGTACTTAATTCTTTAGGCACTCCCTTTCTCTCGAGCGCTGGCTGCAGGCTTGAGTGCGGTACCGTATCGAAGGCTTTAGACACATCGAGTACGGTGACGACTCCTCCGCTCTTCCCCTTCATTTCGGTGAGCGCTTCATTGATAATGAGCACGTTCAGACTACATCCGTCCTCGGCAGTGAAACCTTTTTGCCTCGGTGATTGAGTCACGAACGCTCTGAGCTTTTGATCAATGATAGCTGAGAAAGTTCTCGCCAACATTGAGCTCACCGTTATTGGACGCCAGTTCTTGACGTCGGCGGTGTCTTTACCCGCTTTGGGTATAAGGGTCGTTCGGTTCTTTTTCCATATCGCTGGGTAATGGCCCTCCCTCAACAGAAGGTTGAAGAGAATTGCCAGTACGCCCGCGACACCGCCCTTGCGAAGATGACTCTTCTTGATTCCGTCCAGCCCTGCTGCGGAGTTGTTCTTTAGCTTTGACACTCTTTTCTTTATGTCTTCCGCCGTAATCGGTCGGAAAACCGTGTCTATGTCCGCGACGTCTACCTCGTCGTTCATTTGTATGGCCGGCCCGGCCACCCCCCAAAGTTCCGTGTATAGACGCTCTATATCTACGGCCCTTGGTGGCTCTTTGCGAATTTCAGCGAATGAAAAATCGCCTTGGACCGCCATCTCGGCTAGCTTGGCCGGACACTTGTCAAACAGTTCTTGACAGCGCGCGTACGCAAATTTTCGCCTCCGACTGCTATTTGCCGGTACAACCTTCTTCTTCCTTCTTCTTCTCCTCGTCTCTACGTTCCGCCCATCTGTGTTGATGGTCGTCGCCTCCCGAACCTCTTGTTCCTCTTGCGGTACCAGCAGTCCCGCGAGGTTCGCGACCATCTCGTCTACCTTGGCTCTCAACCTGGCTGGCTCCTCCTGCAGCTCCTGCCAGGCGAGCCTCAACTCTTCGGCCCATTCCCTCAATTGTCCATCTCTTGGGGAATCTTCGTTTGTAATGGCCATTCTCATTGTCTCGGCCCATTGGCTCTCCTCCATCTCCCGTTCAGGAATAGCCTCCTCTCGCGCTTCCTGCCATTCCTCTTCGTCGCTTGTCTCGCTGGCGATCGCGGCTGCTTCTGCTGCTCGCGCCACCTCCGCGACTCTTGCTGCTTCGCGACTAAGCTGTCTTCTCTTTTCGCTTATTTGCTTAGCTGTCTTCCCCGGGAAGAAAGGCTCGAGCTGTTTGTTAACGTCGCGAAAGTCTTTATATTGCTCGTTCAGCTGCCTCAGTTGCACCGTCTCCTCCTCCGTCCAGACGTGCGCTCTTCTCCCCGGAACTCCCTCACGTGTCAGAGCTTCTCGTCTTTTTTCGTTTCGCACCGCTTCGTGCGCCCATCTCTCGTGTTGTGACCGGCCTATTAAAGTGCCAAAGGACAAGTCACAGTGGTCACACGGGAAAGCCAGTGGTTGACGATCCTGCGGACCCTTGCAGTGTCTCTTGTGGCCCCACCAATTTCGTAGGCCCGGGAACACCTTGCCGCATTGGTTGCATCTCATTGAGACGGCTGTTTGCCAATGCTGTTCTTCAAGGTGCTTTACCAGGTCCTTCAGCTGAAGGAAGCCCATGTTTCTGTTGTTTAACCTGCATGGTTCGCAATGTGTGAGACCTCTTAGCGGAACTCTGATCTCCCAGCTTCTCATAGTCCGTGGACTCGCCGGTTCATCTTCGTTGGCCCTCTGTCCATTGCCGGGTGAAGCAGGGCCTTGTTCACCCTCATCCGGGGCTCGGCCTGTGGTTGTGTCTGTCATTTTGCTTTCTGTTTTTGTGTTTTGCGTTGTTTTGCGGGTGTTTGCCCTATGCCCATTCGGTCCATGTACAAGCCTGTTCGTCGCCATGTCCATCTATAGCTGTGCTATGTATCTGCTATCGGAGAGTTATCTCGCGATAGTTGGTGATTGATGACTTATCATCACACGGATGTTTGACTTAGTGACTCGGGGCTGCCGAGCCACTAGTTCCACCACTAGCTAGGCTAGTAGTCTTGCAGTTTCCCGCATGGCATGATACCGATAGAGTAGCAGGTGAGCCACCATTACCGAGATTAAAGTCGTTCATCCCTTACCGAGGCAACCGACAGCTCATTGTTCCCACTCCTCTATTTTGTAACCCATTTGTCCAAATCCGAGCCGGGTTAGGTCTCGGTGACTGCTAGGCACCCAGTGTATCCGATTTCCACCAGGTGCCTGGTCCCAGAGGTGTCTGTTAGCTTCACGTCCATAAGAGGTCTTAAAACGCTCCCTGGACGCTACTAATAGCGGGAGCCGCTTAGAGGCCGACACTTGGTAAACCATGACTCTCTCCAAGCTACTATATTTGACGCGCATTGCTTGTGTTAGCGAAATTCGCGAAAAATTTCACGCGCATTGCTTGCTGTCATTTGACGCGCATTGCTTGCTCTGCCGCGTTTTTAAAAAAAAACGAGGAAGAGAGTCATAGTTACTCCCGCCGTTTACCCGCGCTTGCTTGAATTTCTTCACGTTGACATTCAGAGCACTGGGCAGAAATCACATTGCGTCAACACCCGCGAGGGCCATCGCAATGCTTTGTTTTAATTAGACAGTCGGATTCCCCTAGTCCGTGCCAGTTCTGAGCTGAGCGTTGAATGGCGGCCGAAGAGGACGACCAAGACGGCGCAAACCGTCAAGGAAGCCTCGCAGC
>JABSMQ010288347.1:0-16361 GCA_018902145.1 Anoncus sp. PSUC_FEM 10030000 | reverse complement strand
AGGTTCGAGCCAGCGGTCACCATCACCACATCTCACTCTCAACGACGACGCCAAGTATACCTTCCAACGTACTCTGTGATTTGAATAAAACTTTCAGGTGCTAGGGAACTCTCCTTTTGTGAAACCCCCAGTATTGCACTGGACGCTGGATAAAAAGGAGAGCGCACGTCGTAAGAGAAAACCACAAAACCCATAGGTAGGACCCCTGAACCTGCGGAAGGCTCTCGGTATTGCACCGATTATCCGGAAACAGGCAAAGGGAGGCATGCATAGCATACCCGTCCTTCTGACAACCACGTGAAGTTTCTCAACTCACAACTCTTGATAAAATATCCAAGAAATCGAGGGATCTTGTATCCAATCCAAAAATGACTCTTAATCTTCAATTAAGAGGCATAATTTCTAACTTGATAAAATAAATTAAATTCATGCAATTTAAAAGATCGGTATTTCCATACCGCAAAACCGTTTAAATAACGAATTTCTGGGAATATTAAAATTCCTAACAAAGAGATAATAATAGCATGTAAACACGGCTCGTTCGTGAGCATACCTCATCCTCACAGACATACACCCTTAATCAGGACCCACTAAGACCACAACATACTAATCGAAGATATACTCGAGTCACAAACGCGACGCGAATAATATACTCCTCGATATCCATAGTTTCCTGTTATGTCCTGAGTCTTTGAATTGGGCTATTTAATTTATTTCCTTAAAAAATCTCGTTATTCTTTTTTTTGGTTGACCGCCTATCGGGATAGCCGTATAACTCTTTATTTTTATATTTTCTTTTATTCATTTTTTTATTCTACTTTACGCTTCACGTAAGTATAATCAATAATAAGACCTATAAACCACATAGTGGCCGATGATGACAGGTCATATCTACTCGTTGCCCTGTGCAAAATGAGTGATAACTAACCAGTACTGAGGCCATTTAAAAAAAAACAAATAAATTATCAAAACGATAATTAATTTGGCCTCTTCAAGGCATTAAATAAAGTACTTCTCTTCCCTCAAGTCCGAACTCATTCTCCTTCCCGCTCGCGACGCAGAAAGGAGAATAAAATAAATAAATTAAAATAAAACGATTTTCGGAGTCAAAGAGTCGAGGTATTTCTGGTGATGATATTTTATTACGGAAATAAATTTGGCCCCGAAACTCTAAACGTTTCAGTATAAAAAGAAAATAAAGAATGGAAAAAATAAAGAATAATTTTATAATCAATAATCTATTATTCGATGGAGAACCCGTCAATGTGCCGATGAGGCGTTCAGTCATTTCGTCGTAGATTTCTTCACTTAAAACTGACCTTTTCACAATTGCTCACATTTAAATTGTTCGAACAACGAGTCTAAAAACCTTGATTTAAACTTTTATCGATTCCCATATAAAAAGTGCGAAGATAACAGATTAAAAATTTTAATCACTTTCGATCAAACACACATAGCCTATGTGACATCTGACGTCTCTTTTTAATGCATACACATAGCATATGTGATCATAGCGCACTCGCGCATGTCCATTCTCGTCACAAAATCTCACGCATACATAGATTATTGTGTAGCTCACACGGGCAAATCCCGTATACGTATTACCTTACGCGAGTGTAACGCAAACGCTGGAATGTCGCATAAGAAGTTTTACTTTAAAAAAACATATGCTAGCGTCTACGCGAATGTATGTATAGGCAGCCCGCGTGAATAGTATGCGAAGTAGCGCCACACGCACATACTGACGCAGTCACATCTACATGACGGACATCTGACGCTCAATTTCCCAGCTAGCCCCTACCGCAGACCAAGAGCAGAGATGCTTACACATAAAAAAAAAAAAAAGAATCGTAGATAGGTTTGCCATCAGTCAAATGGAACCGGATAAAATTATATTCGAGACTGCCAAAGCAGATTTAAAAAAAAAAAAAATTAAGGGTGCGCATCCGAAACGCAAAGTTGGACCATTTTTTCATATTTTTTTCTTTTTTCATTTAGCAGACGATAACGTTAATTTAAAAAGCTTAAACAAATCATTCCACCAGCGTTTCAGAAAGTAGAGGATTGCGGCTTCACAATCCATTTTTTGTTTTTTTTGACCGAACTATAGCTGTTCAAAAATAATGCTCGAAATTTGAAGGTATCGCCGCAAACTTGTTTATACGAATAGAGTATAGTGTAAGGATTGTTGCTAGTAAATTTGGCGAGAAACAGTGCATCATTGAAATATTACAAAATTTATATTTCTATGTAATTTTTATTTCTCCCCACGTTACTGCGCTGAAGTTTATTCAATGAGAATACAAAATTTTTGACCTACGCTACCGCTCAATAATTCACATAGAATTGAGGAAAAAAATGTGTAAATAAGAAACTTGCATATGGCTTGTTTCTTCATTGTTAAGGGCGAGAGTTGAAGGGTGTAAATTGTATCTCGTTATTACACCGTTATTATTTTTGTGGACTACCTTTATGCAGACAAGTGAATCAGTACAACCCCTTCATGTATTGCAATTTTCGTCAAAATTCATTGACAATTACAAATTAGATAGCCTTTTAAGTTGTGTGCAATGCATTGCATGCACATTCTGTGCAATGCAAAAAATTGTATTATTTTTTTTGAACGGATATTGGGTATGGGAATCAATACAGTAACTGACTGACTTCTATATATTATAAAAATTCACAATGTCCTGGAAATTTTCTTTTGTAAATGCAGAATTCCGTGGAGCACAATGCCTCGACGATATAAGCCATTCGAGGATATGACGCCTTGTAGCCAATACAGAGCAAAGCGGCAATGCCGAGCCAATCAGCTTGAAGATAATGATAGTTCCGCTTCAGATCAAGATGAACCTGATCCTGATGTAATCAATCGAGTACAGGAAAGAGATGCTTGTCCAGATACTGTCGCGATGGCCGCGCCTAACGCTATCAGTGACCATGGCGTGGGCGAGTTCTTGATACACGATGATGATGATGATGAAGATGATGATATTGCCGACGACGACGACGACGACGATGATGATGATGATGATGATGATGATGACGATGATGATGATGATGATGATGATGATGATGATGATGATGATAGCGATGATGGTACTGAGAACACGGACGCTGCAGCAGAAGAATGGAACGAACCACTATATCCCGGAGCTCCACTCACATTTGCCGAACATATGATAGCAATATTAGATCTGTCGCTAAGACATGGTATGAACGGAGCACAAATATCTGATGTAATTAACATTATATCATTACATTGCCCTCCTGACAATAAATGTGTAAAGTCGCTATACATGTTTAAAAAATTTTTTTCGGATATGCAAACTCCATTAGTTCGTCACTACCACTGCAGTGAGTGTTTTGAGAGCGTTGAAAATCAGGATTCAGTATGCGAGAATTGTACGGATGACTCGAAGATCGGTTATTTTATAGAAATACCGATAATATCACAATTGAAGACTCTGTACCAACGTCCAGGTTTTGCTGAACAACTCCAACATCGGTTCACTAGAGTAGTGCACGATCCGGACAGTTATTCTGACATATACGATGGCGCCGTATACAAAACTCTATGCGAGCAAGGTGGTATCTTGGCTGACCCAGACAATATCTCGATGACTTGGTACACGGACGGGATAAGAATCTTCAAGTCATCAAAATTTTCTATTTGGCCAGTTTATCTTTCGATCAATGAGCTGCCTTACGCGGAGAGAACCAAGAAGGAGAACGTCCTGTTCGGAGCTTTATGGTTCGGGGATAGTAAACCAGTTCCGAATATGTTCCTACAACCACTCCAATCAAGTCTCAGAGAGTTGCGAGAGGGAATTCAAGTGCAACTTCCCGATACTAACGTTCCACGAAATGTAAAAGGAATCGTAATATGCGGAACGTGCGACTTGCCGGCAAAAGCACTGTTCTTGAACATGAAGCAATACAATGGGAAGCACGGCTGCCAAAAGTGCAAACAAAAGGGAAAGTACTTGATCGATGAAAGGGTGAGAGTGTATCCGTACAAGAGACTGCAATTGAGGAGCGACGAGGAAACTCGCGTGCACGCCGAGCAGGCGTTTGAGACAGGAACAGCTGTTTGCGGCGTGAAGGGTCCAACAATTTTAACTTTGATGGTACACGAAAATATAAAGGCAACTGCAATTGATTTGATGCACTGTGGATATGAGGGCGTCGAGCGCAGCCTGGTGCAGTTTTGGTTCTCACAAAAGTTTTCCGATCATCCATCGAGCATGAGACAGTACATCGATCTCGTTGATCGAAGGCTGAATTCCTTGACGCCACCTTCTTCGGTTCAAAGAAGAATCAGAAGTATCAAAGAACATCTTGTGTATTGGAAAGGCCACGAATGTAAGGCATTTTTGCATTATTATTCTATTCCATGCCTTTGGGACATTATGGACAGAGACTACCTGAACCATTACTTATTGCTAGTGCATGGAATATCCTTGCTCTCCCAATCAACAATCACTCGCCAGGAACTTGAGATTGCTTCACGTTCACTGAATAAATTTGTTTCGATGTTTAAAAATTTGTACGGTTTGAGGTATATGAGCAACAACATACACCAGCTCCGTCATTTAGCGCAAAACGTTCGAGATTTCGGCCCTCTGTGGACGACCGCGTGCTTCACATTGGAAAGCCTGAACGGAAAGTTAAAACGCTTGGTGCATGGGAGCAATTCAGCACAGCTACAAATATGCGACTCTATTTCCAAGTACGTAATTCAAAGCAAGTTAAAATCCGAAAACCTTATTCCAGGTCGACCTGCACATTCATTTTGCAAAAACTTGGAGTACCAACATGGTAGAATGAGGCGACACTTTGTGACGGATTCGGTTTATATCGTCGGAAAATGTAAAAAACTAGCGCAACTTTCTCCTGCACTTGACGAACTTTTTCAAGAGTCGGGCATACCACATGGATTGAAGTACTATTACTATCGAAGGCTATTGAAAAAAAGGTGATATTTTCATCAACTGATTATGGGCGAAATCAGCGAACAAACTCGACGTATGTCGTTTACGGGGTTCCCGGTCATTCGAGTCGTATAGGCAGAATAAAATCTTTCTTAAAAGTTTCGGACTGTTTGTGTGCCTCGAACTGCTTCTGTCACGCTCGAAACTACGCGATATTGACGCCATGCGTCGTGTTCAACCAATTTTCAACCTGTATAGACAATGCTCAGTTGGACACTGTGCATACCATGTCTCACTTCGAACGCTCCGACGTAGCTGTAGATATTGCACGTTTGCTGTCGGTTTGCTTTTATTGCAGCATCAGTGATACTAACGAAACATACCTTATCGAACCAGTTAACAATGTAGAAGTTGAGTGAATCGTCAACTATCGAGGAAAAGTATATCGACCGATTTATCCGCAAATGAGTTGAGGAAAACTTGATATGTAGCTGAGAGGAAGTGAATGGAACTTTCGAGCCGACTCTGGTGAAGTTTCACCTTCTTGGAAACTTTTTGGACATCGGAAAAGTGAAATTGTGGACTTGTGCGTGTGCTGACGTCACAGCTAAGGATTTTTCTCTCACCAACGTCGATCGTGTCTCACGTGTCTAAGAACGTTCGTGTCGCCGATAGTTCGTTCTCGCTTTTTCTCGAGTTTACGTGTAGCTCGTATCTCTCACGTTCTCTCGCTATTGCGGGTTTGTGCGACCCGCCGTGCGGAGCAAAGTGCGCGCCATATTAAAAAACTCACTGGACTTGTCGATGTAACTTGTGCTGCTCGCTCTCTCTTTATGTATCGAGTGATATTGCATGTTGCTGACTCTCTCGCTCGCTCTCGGTGTGTCTCGGTGAGTCTACGCGCTCGTATCGTAAATATAACGCTCTCGCTCTTGCTCGTGCAATCGAAAAGTTCGCGTGTGTTTTGGACCCTCGCTCTCTCGGTTCGTTCGATGTTTTGTGCACCCTCGCGTCGTGACGGACTGAATTAATGTTTTTTTGGTTGAAGTCTCTATTTTCGTGCTCTCTAACGACTGACAGTGCGTGTTTTGACTCTCTCGTTCGCTCGCGTCTTGTTTTGAGATCTGGGTGGACTCGTGGCATCGGTATCTCGATTTCGTTTTTACTTTCGCAGCCGAGTATTTTATCGAATTTTCGGGCTACCTCGTATCTCTTGCGCTCTTTCGGTTCATGCGGTTATTCTCGCCCTCGCGTCACCATCTGTCGTGCGGAGCTCAGTGTGCCTGGAATTTAAAAACCCTCAGGACGTCTCGTCGTTCGTCGTACCGCTCGTGCTCTCTCTCTATGTCGAGTGATTAGTGTGTAATATTTAATCTCTCACTCGGTCGCGTGGTGCTCCGATATTTCTGCGCGCTCGTGCCATCGATATCTCACTCTTACTCTTGCGCGCCCAAAGGAGTAGGATGCTAGGCATGTGTTTTGGACGCTCTCGCTCTTTCGGTCCGTCCGATCATTCGCATGTCCTCGCCTCGTGACGGATGAAATTCTCGTCAATCCAAATTTGAGTTGCTCATCTTCCTTTACGTCATATTCGAGATTCGTTCGTATCACATTTATTGCACTCCTCGCTCAAGAATAGTTAATTTCGAGGCAACAATTGGGTCTCTACTGTACCGTGACATTTATTTTAAGAACATTGACCTTGGGGTCGCGACGTTGAAAGCACATTTTCAACTCCCCGAGAACTACTGGGAAAGGTTTGAGACCACTCACAAGAAACTCGTGGCTGGCAGATACGAGTCGAGGATTCCTCGACGCT
Organism: Anoncus sp. PSUC_FEM 10030000; assembly: GCA_018902145.1. NCBI lineage: Eukaryota > Metazoa > Arthropoda > Insecta > Hymenoptera > Ichneumonidae > Anoncus > Anoncus sp. PSUC_FEM 10030000. The sequence continues at coordinate 9,605 of JABSMQ010288347.1, read as the reverse complement.
CCCGTATTTGCAGGACTCGCTATTTGATAAAACGCTCGCTCACTACTTCGTAGTAAAGAGTATGCTCCCTGAGCTCCTCGACCAGGCATGTGACTCAGAGTTGTATATTTTTGTACCCGTGTCGGCCTCTGGTGCTCGCTCGTCCAGCTCATCACGACGACGTACCCTCTCCGAGATCTCACTGTCGAAATTACCTAGAGTTTACGCAGAGCGAAGGCCCTTCCGTGACCTCTTTGCGTCCTTGGTCCGCTGAAACCCGGATTTGACCAACGCGGAACGTATGCGATATTTGCGGAAGAGCCTCCCGGACGAGCCTGCTCGTCTTATCTAGAATTTGACCGTCTAGGATGACTCTTTGAAAATGGCTTTGGAGTACTCACATCGCGTTATGAAAAATAAGTGATTGCTCTTTTCGGGTCATCTCGAGCAGCTGCTTTGCCCTGCCTCAATGACAGCCCACACGGCAATGGAATTGAACTGGCTTATCACGACGAGTTGAGAGCTGCTTAGCTCTCTCAGGGTTCTCGACGCATTCACTGAATACCGAAGGTGAACAATGAAGGGACGCGTCTGAAGCGACGATTGCGTTCTCTGCTCACGAACATTTAACTCGATTTTACGGCCTGGCGCTCGTTCGCTACAAGTTTGGCCCTTCTCATCATTGAACATAGTCCACCTCAGCAAGTTCGAATTCTAGTGGGGCCAGGATCAGGTCCACCTTGCACTAACTTCATCAAAGGTTGTCCGCAGGCTGCATCTCGAGATAAAGCGATTCTCTGTTTAAATCGCAGTACACGCTCTTGATAACATTATGCTGCTCAGACTGCTCCAACCAATTGACGGCTCAAGGCACTTGACAATATGACGCAATCTCTTGGGACCTTCTAAGCAGAGGATGTCCGACAATGGCTCTGCGAAGAACAGCTCAGAAACATCTCTCAACGACATTGACCGTCACCGATGGCGCATGACCAGTTCCGTTTCTCGATGTTCGTGTTATTCTCCGACTCCTCAAGGAGACAGCACATCGCTTTCCGTTGGCCGTCTCACCCATTTTCAACGATGGTTATCTGGACGACATCTGTAGAGGCGCTGAGACTCTCGAACAGCTCATGGCCAGCTCCTGTACTCCCTTTGTTTGGGAATAGCATTTTTTATGACCTGCGCACCGTTGAAGACACAGCCCAGAATGGTTTCTCTTCTCGACCAAACCGTCGACTTAATCGAGAATATCTAATGGAAGGATCCTCTGAGAAATCACGAGGATTCACAACCCTCTCGCCTTTTTCGCTCGTGTCGTAATTGGGGGCAAAATGTTGCTGCAGGATTTGTCGATCGACAAGCTCAATTGGGATAACGACGTCTCTTCTCGAATGATACAGCAATGGATGCACTTTCGGAGTGATCTCGAAAAACTCACCGTCCAGACTGTTCCAAGATGATAAGGACTGCTCATTCGCTCGACCGTTGAAATACGTTGGTTTTCAGACGGCTCTCAATTCGCTATGCCCGTCTCTTACGACTCTTACGACACTCTCGCGTGGATCAACAGAGCTCAGCTCTGTTCTAATCAGTTGTAGTAGCAAGGCCCGCCTTGCGGCTTGCAAGAAACTCCTCGTCTTGGGCTGCGGCAAAATTGAAGCCTCTCGACATCTGGGAGCTCGTTGATCGGATCTCCTCACTCAGTGAATTGCTCAGAATCAGGGTAACTTGTCAGCGATTGATCGCTCGACTGAGACGCACTCCTGGATCATCCCTTCCGACGCCACTCACTCCAAGGCATCTGAAACACCTGACTATTCTGAATAAAGACGACTCGATGACAGCGCTTTTCGACCGCAAGGGTGTTCCCCGAGTTGGAGGACGTCTCAAGTTCGCACAGCCTGACCTCGGGAGTAAACATCAGGTCGTACTCCCTAGAGATTCTCAACTCGCTCAGCTCGTCATCAAAAATGCCAATCTCCGAAATTTTCACGGAGGAACGCAGCTCACACTCTCTCATCTCCGGCACTATTACTGGATTTTCGGAGAGCCAGCTCCAGTACCGTTGTGCATTGTGTAGTGCGTCCACTGTGCTTCTCATCAAGGAATTAACGCGCAACAGCTCTTGGATCAGCTCCCCCTTTCCCGTCTCACGCGAGCTTTAGCATTTCTCAATACTTCAGTCGATTAGGCCGGCCCTGGTCGCTCCGCTCATGGAAGGAACGTGGCCATAAATCGTTTAAAGGACGGCTCTCGATCTTTGTATACATAGCCACGTCCGCCGTCCATTTCGAGGTCGTCTCAGATTATACAACTGATTGCTTTATCGCTGTTTATCGTCGTTTTTTTACCCGCCGTGTACTCTGAGAAAACTTTTTCTCGGACTGCGGTACGAACTTCCCGGAAGCCGACAAGGAATTGAAGAAGCTCTTTTTGTCAGGGTCTCAGGAATTTTGGCATCTCGCCCTGCATTTGCTGAATGACGGAACGAAGTAGTCCGTCAATCCCCCGGGTGCACCGCACTTTAGTAGGAAATGGTAAAATGCGGTAAAATCTGCGGTACAATCGGTGAAGTTCCATCTGACTCGGACTATCGGCGATGCGTCTCTCATGTTCGAGGAACTCACCACCCTACTCGCTCAAATCGAAGCGGTGCTCAAATTGAGGCCACTGGAGCCCCTCTCAGAGGATCCTCATAGGACGCGCGTCAACAGCACTCTCTCAGCATTCGCTGGATTACTCTAATGCCTCGCGTATATCTCGCCGGCAGCTCATACAGCAGAAGATCCAGTGTTCCTGGAATAGATGGTCCCCGAGCTATTTGCAACGTCTCCAAGTCCATCTTCATGTGGCAACATCCGTCTCACGACATCAAGAGCGAGCTCCATCGTCAACATGTCGCTGACCCTGATAAGGACTGCGTGTGCAAGAACGGAAAGTATTTCGCTGCAATGGCCATAGGTGAGCAGTTTGCGAACAAAGAAAACCATTTCTCAGCAATATAATTCTTGTACTCATCAAGACGACCGAACAGAAACAAAAAAATTAGTTTTGCGATCGCAACGCGTTATTATAAGGCTGTATGTCACCCGGTCCATCCACAACGAGTTCGTAGCCCGAGACTGTTCTTCGCTCAGTTACAGAGAGTGAGATATTTTTTCCAGCACGACGAAGAGTGTCGCCGAGTACGGAGAGGAGATATCTTATCCGCAGCACGAGGTTCAATTCTCCGAGTCCAAAACCGACAAGTTGTTCATCGTAACACGAGGCTGTATACTGCGGTTATGTGTTATCATAATTTAGAATTATTTCTCAACTATCCGCATGGAAGAAATGTCACGTGAATTCTACGTTGATAATAATTGTTGCTTCACATTAAGGAAGTACCCCCACAGGTTAGTTAAATTAAGAAATTTCTGAAATTTTGCATGCACGTTATTTAATAAGTTATTCAAACATCTGTGAAATTTGAATAAGATTTAGCGTCCCAAAGCCGAGATAGTTATACTTGGAGCTAGCTTGATTTACACGTAGCATATTGGCCATGCATGAACAAACAGTACGTTATTAATTCTACAATCAAAACCAAAATTGAGAGTTGATAAAAAAGAGGAGAAGATAGTGAGGGATGTCACGAATAATGTGAAAAAAAAAATTCAGGAAGATTTACCATTTATTTTGGGAGATATTGTAAATGATAGTTGTCCGCAGCAGGCTGTGAGCGGTACCAGTCACTCGAACCCCGCTCTACCGCCGAACCTAGAGTTCACAATCCCAGAATTTGGCAGTTAAGTAACATGCCTTTGCAATGCGTCGTATCAAACTGCAGCTTTGTCAATCACGGACGTCTACATGAATATCAATGAGGAGGCAGATTCCGATAAGCACAACGAGAACGCATTGGTTCCGGTTCGTTGACCTCATACGGAAGGGTCGAAATACAACCAACTATCTTTTGACGCGCACCATCCGCTGAATCGTTGCTTCAAGTCCAATATTTAAGGTATGTATACGATTTAATTGAAAATCCAATTGAAACAATGTGCTATTCATAGCTGTATCAATGCAGATCATATCTTCAGTCCTGCAAAATAGTCCGTGCAGTACTTTTCCGAGATGTATCGATGTTACGACGATCTCGTAGGAACTTTTGCATAGTTCTTGTAAACTCATATTTGTAACATTGGAACCAAATTCGATGATCCAAATTGGAATTTCAATAACTGTCAGACCGTTTACGTACATTTGCGGATAATATCGTGTTTTTCGATGTTTTCCTGTGGGTGTAAATTGTCAATTGCAGTACAAGTCTGCTTATAGTACCATGCACATGCTGTTATACGAACCATCGTAGTTGACTGTACTATATCAAGTTGATCTAAATGGTCATGGAAATACGATATTGTGATTGAATGAACGTTTGCGTGACCAAACTGTGCGTCAATTTTTATCGCAGGAAAATATAGTGACTAGATTATGTCCCGTGTCCACAGACAGGTCCAATCACCGAACGATCTGTGTAGCATTGGGTTCATGCAGAAGCTACGTAGCGAGACGTTTAACACACCATCTGTACAGCATTCATTGACCTCGATCGGCCAACTTGGTGATCAACTTTCATTTCTGTATCTGAGTACAGAAAAAATCGTTGGAGTCGTAGAACACCTCGTGGTAAAATGTTTTAATATTTCATGCCACATCTCCGGCAAAAAGGAGATAGTAAAAAATTATTATTCAAGTAATGTTAAAATGATATGAAAGCACCATTGAAATAACACTATGATAGTATCAGAATGGTATGATCGTAGGACCAAAAATCGAAGTTTGTCTATGAAGCTCAATCGAAACTTTTTCATATGTAACTCTTATGATCGATTATTATATGCGACTCTTATGATTACTCTACTTATATGATCGATACTTTTCGAATGATACTCTATTGAAATTCGGACATCCGCGATTTTCCCTTACATCATATCGGCTGCAACCGTCTAAGCGTCATCAAATAAAAACAATAAAACAATCACTCATATTCTTGACAACAAACAAAAAACGTTTCACAAACTTTTAACTGATTCTGAGATGGTAAAGCTTTTGGTCAGGTCGATTTGACGCGGAATGCCTCATATACATTACTGGGTTCGTTCCTTTTTAAAATATACTTGCCACCCGCTTAAATCAATTAATAATGATGAAAAACCAATGTCTGAACTGTTTCAGATTTTTAGGTTGATTGGAAAGGGTATCGAAATCAATTTGAAATTTTAAAAATTAAAAAAGGAAATGAAAAAAAAAAAAAGTTTGTCGCAATTTTCGACTAAAAAAGATGGAAACACTTATTTAATTCAGTGAAATCATACGATGAAACCAAAAGAGTGTATGACTCAATATTTTGGTCAGGAAAAATGCGAGAAACAATTGATTGTGTTTTTGTCACATTGAAACGTTATACAGACTATATTTACTTTGGCTGCAATGCTCATCTATGGTATAAGCGCTAGAACATATAAAACATCATCGATAGGTTCGAAAATAGTCCCTTTCTTACAATCAGGAAACCGCTTTCGATGATCGCTGACAGCTTGAATCAAAAATTGCATTTGTTGTTCATTTTATGTATGGAATTTGTTGTACACCTCAATGAGTAGTACATCTCGTTCAGCCGCATCATTTATTACATTAATATTTCTTATTACTATTTCGCAGTACATGAAATCGTGATTTTGTTGCCACTGCTTTGGGTCTGAATCCAACCATTGAATGGGTAGGTTCAACTTTTCGAAAAATGTTAGTGACCTCGCGGATACAAATTGTTTGATTCCCTTTTGGAATATTTGCGGAAATTCGGTGATCTGCATTTGTATATTCTTATCATAGAATTCCTGATCGAGATCACCTTCCCAGAAATCGTTATTTTTATTCTTTAAAGCTTGAACCATCTTCTCCGGACCATCATTTTCTCCGAATTCACATCCGATTCCGACAATGAAAATCAAAATTAATTCCAATAATTCATTATAATCGTCTCTAACTTGATCAATTTTCAATTGATCTTTTACAAATACTCGAATGCTATTCTAATCATCTTTCAATGCATCATAGACATCACTGTTCGCGATACCAGTGGTGTATTTTTTTGTAAAATCTCCACATCTGGTCCTGTACTGAGTGCCATTTTAACGTCAAATACACTTAGAAGAACAAGTTCGAGTATATGGTGCCTTAATGAGAAATACAGTAAATCTATTTCTAGATGAGGTAAAAGTTTTCCATCCCATTGCACAGTTAATCTGCCCAAGTTCTGATTAAGGAACACTTCTTTGATTTTTAAAGCTCTCTCCTCGCGATTTTTTTCGCGTTTGTCACGAATTCAAAATCTATTAATAATTAACGAGTCCAAATCAAGTTCAGTAGCTTTACAAAGAGCACCAATTATGTATACGCAGCATTCTCTTTCTAAAATATAAATCATTTCAGTGAAACATATGAACCTGAATTATGACAGATAATTGATCAATACCTATATTGACAAAAAATGTAAAACTCATCAATAACAACCTCTTGTACATTACCGATATATTCATCACGACCAGGTTTTCTTTGATCGGTGAAAAACTCGTAAGATTCCTGGATCGTAGCCTCATGTGCGTGAGTTGGTGAAATAAATTCTCCAGATTTTCAACAAACAAAACTTGTTTTGTGTTATCGAGTAGAAGTTAAGTAGAATTTTTCTGTAAGTTTCTCCAATCTTCGTACAGTTTCTTTAAAAACTTTTGATAATTGAATGACACGACTTTCTCGTAGGAATTCGTGCCTTATGCCAAAAGAATGTCGGCTTCCTCAACAACGATCTTCGAGCTTTCTTGAAGAGTGAATTTTTAATTTCGCGTGTTATGGAACAACACTCGCAGAACTTGTAAAATTGAAGGCAACTTATTTCCTTCTATCTGCGTTTTTGCGTGGCGAGAGTAAACATTCAAGATCGGGTCACCGAAATAGTATAACAAAAAAGCAAGTAGTGTCCCCACCTCGGTGACGAACGCTCACCACTCATAGGCAGGAGCGTGCCAGTAGCGGGGGTAGACCCGATACAAGAGAGAAAACGACATAGGAACCAGTAGTGATGTCTTCGAAATGTTGATGGACATGCCCAGAGCGATATTTCCACTATTCATCCATAGGAAAATGGAGCACTCCAGGGGAGTTATTCAGAGATATCACTGCCACCATTTTATGATTATCACTAGATTTTAAGCACTGTGATTGGCCCTCAGAATTCAATGGGCCAATCGCAGCGCTGAAAATCTAGTAATAGTAATAAATTAATGAAAGTCAAATCTCGGAATAACACCCCTGGTTAATATATCTTGTACGATCAGTCTAGTGCATAAATGTGATTGCTCTGTGGTGCGTGACGCACATATATACTTGACTCACGATATTTTAACTAGATATTTTTTTTCACCTTTAAATTGATTTCGGCACCCTTTCCAATCAAGCTAAAAATCTGAAATAATTCACACATTGTTTACTCATCATTATTTATCGATTTTAGGGGTGCTAAGAATATTTTAAAAATTAACGACCATTCTAATATATATAATATACATGGTTTATTCCACCAAATTCCGCACAGTATCCGGCGCCAAAATGTCGAATCGTCTAAAATTCTTGCATCTCCTTTCGGGTTATACAAAAAGATTATTCAAAAATGTGTATTAGTATTGTGAGGGTGGTTGTTACATCTTAAGCCCTAACTTTTTTTTTACAAAAGCGGCATCGTCTAAAAAAGCTCAAAATGAAAGGTAATTTATGTTTTCTAGTGAATAATCATACATTCATCTCGGAATGCAAATATAAATAAATACTTGACAGAAAATATAATACGAAAATATAATATGAATGCAAAAATAAATACTTGACAGAAAATATATTTTCTATAGAAATTGGACAGTTGAGAAATTGTTCAAAATATTTGTTCCTTAATTTTCCCATATTTGGCTGAAATCTCTTCTTCCCTAATTGTCGCCTTATTCCTTGTAGTTCCTTCTTCATTTCTCTCAACACCTTGCTCATATCCCGGATCTTTGTACCCACCCACATGTCCGTCACATTGATTGCCTTTGCCAAATCATTGAACTGAAACCCGACCGATGCAAGGCATAAATCTCCTGTTCTCACCGATAATTCCGTGCTCGTGTGTGCTCTATAACCCCTTGTCGATGCGCCACTGTCCTCCCACATCCTTGCTTCTCTCCGGTGACTCTCCTCTCTCGACTCCTGCCCGCGATTCTCGCTACCTCCCAAATTCTCATCATCTTCCGTCTCTCCCGATATCTCTTAAATTCTCTCCCTCTCTCTCTCTCTCTCTCTCTCTCTCTCTCTCTTCTCACCCCCCGGTATACGTGACACAACGTTAATCGCGATCTTTAAGAGTCTTGCTTTTGACCATATCAGTCAAGGACATTAGCATTTTCATTTTTCATTAGTTTTAGTTATGTTAATTAAGACGCGTGTTGCAACCATTTGACAAGCGGGTGAACCCGCTGGTCAAATTGTTCCTTGATCTTCATTTTGTGCAACCATTTGAATGCCAAGGGGAAGGGAGAGACACTGTGGAACTGATTTATGGGTTCGATGGCTCCAGGATTTTTTTGGGTGGTTTAGTTCTCCAAGGTACCCTCAATAACTACACCCGGATTAATATAGTTGAAAACTTAATTGTATCGTCTTGCACTTGAAATTGTAGGCAGTTTCACTGTAGTTTCTGACTAATATGAAATATTCTCTATTGAATGGCCCGTATACGTAGCAGAAACGGTTGTTTTTGTGTGTTTTCAATAAAATATTCTCAGCCTTTTGGGAAGCGTTGTTCAAAATTGGCAATCTGTCCTTGAACGGTACATTCACCAATAACTGAAAATTATACATGATGATATCAAAGGCCACGAAGCAGGGTTGATTTCGATTGCTTGCCGTTAATTTTTTAACATCAAATGACATTCCCTCGGAACATAAGGTTTTCTGGTCTTTGTTCCAGTCCATTAATTCACCGTTCAGAATAATTGAACGACAATCGCTATTTAGAAAAGAGTGTTGCATGCAAGTTTCACCTTTGCGAAATTTTCCTTCTGCTCGCAAGAATATTCACGCGATAACCCTGAAAAAGAAATAAAAAAGAATTAAACATTAATTATTTAAGATGATTATAATACATCAATCATTCTTACCTACCCATTCAAAATGCCAAACATTTTGCGTGACCAACATTACCTTTCGTTCTTCGCTTGCATTTAATTCTCAATTCAAACCCTTAGTTACCCCCTTAGCAATCAAGCTCGCGATAAAATAGCGTTGAATCTATTCACTTTTTTAGTTCATAAACCACTGATGAGTGTCGCCTTCTCAAAACCTTTCGCGTTTGTACACTATTCACTTGTCTTCGATATAATCCCAAGGAATTCACAATGTAATTTAAGAGTTTCGACTTCAGTCAAAATAGGGTATGAACATATAGTTCTCTTTCAAAATGCTTTTTGTCCGCCTGTAACATCCCTTCCATTGGAAGCAGCTTTACTCGCCCCCATGTGGCAACGGCCTTGCGTTATATAGTTATGTAAACA
>JABSMQ010281690.1:0-10001 GCA_018902145.1 Anoncus sp. PSUC_FEM 10030000 | reverse complement strand
TTTTGTAGCTCTTACAGATTCGGAATTATAAATTTTTGAAAATGAGTCTCCAAGCCAAAAAACTCGCCATTCTCAAATGTTCGATCACTTGTATTATGGATAATATGCGAAAAAAAAAATTCCTCGGACACGTATCTCTTATTTTTCGATATAGAATCTGCAACAAAAATTTAAGCCAATTCGAAGAGGTGCCGATTAGAAAGGTGTTTGGTTTGTAAAAGAATTACTCATATTTGGGTTTGTTTGAGGACTGCGAGATGAGTCAACACCGTGGAGCACTGCAATTTCCATAACATCGAGCGTGCCTATTGTAAACAAGGTAGTGATATGAGATTCTGTTTCGATTCTTTGTGAAACGATCCTTGAATACTTGAATTCAACAATTTGAAAACACATTTTTTGCAGTGTTGACAATTTGGTGATTTGGTAAATTATATCTTGAGATTTTGTACATCAGATTAATAAAAATTTTTGACTTCTTTGTGACACATCTGAACTCTCGCGATTTTGAAAAAAAATGCTTTAAGATTATTCTAGTAGCCTCGAGCTTGATGAGATGCCCGTTCGCATTGTCTTCACGTTTATACCGACACTTGTCCTCGTTTTGTAGTGCTTTGACACACACTCGTTTCCGCTACATTGGGTTTGATAAGACAGTCGTACTCAATGCGTGGGATTTTATAGATACCCTTGTCTCCGTTGTCTTGGGTTTTATATCGACAGTTGTACCGCATCGCGGCGGTTTTATCACACACTCGTTTGGATTTCAAATCGACACGTGTCCTTGCTTATTGGGCTTTTCAACACACAATCGTTCCTGTTGCCCTCGCTTTTTTACCGACACTATTCTTCGTAATCCGAGATTGCAACACACGCTTGTTTCCGTTTTTTTGGTTTTTACACCGACGCTTATCGTCGTTGCCTTAGGTTTCGTACACACGCGTTCGTTCTTTAGCCTCTTGTGTGATGGATAAGATCGTTCTCGTTTCCTTGAATTCGCTTGACATTCACGTTCTTGTTACATTGCGTTTCATAGTCATGCTTGTTCTCTTCACGTTATGTTGTACACACACCTTCGCAGCGTTAGTTTCACTTTTATACACACGCTTCACTTGTATCCTTTTTCATTTTCATGCCCATTTTCGTTTTCTTGAGTTTAATTTACACATTCTTTCTAGTAGTATAGTGTTCGATGGACATGCACTCTTTGTTGTTGCCATACGTTTTCAGAACACACTCTTTTATTTCACTTTGCTTTAATGCACGCCCATATATATTTTTGCAGATCATGTTCTTCGATTGACAATCTGTTCTCTAGAATGTACCCTTCTCCTGTCTGTCTCAATGAATCGATTCGTTAACTTCTTTTACGCAAAATAATCGATCCCTTAGAATCAATTGTTCTCATAACAAGTTTGCAGTACCAAGGCAAAAATATGACATAATACTCAATACCAAGTGCTAACAGTTTCAGGTCACTCAAGGAATGCATCACAAGAAATACCGCATGCGTATACAAACATATTACGGTATTCCGTAAACGAACGGGAATTAAAAAAGTAAGATTTAACATTTGATTTATTGGCGTTGAATAAAATTAGCCTTTTATTAGCCTTCATGTACTATTTTAACCATTCCAGGATTCCAATATCGCTTACGATAGAAAAACCAGACATGGGTATATTGCGAGAATCTCAAGAAATGCGTATACACAGGTTGCGAGCTGAAGATGTTAGTACCGCAATCGGATATGATAAGTTTGGAATGTTTGTAAGCGAAAACTTAAAATCCATGAATCCCGATAGCGCGAATGTTGCTATTTTGCAAATAGAGGACATTTTTTTACAATTCAGCAATGATTTTTGCGAAAAAACAGCAGGCAAGTACCGCATGCACGGAGAAAGTGGAGTCGGATAGCATACTAATTTCAGAACATATTTCATTGTACGGTTTTTTTTATGCCATTCCTATTAAGATGATGTGAAAATCACGTGATCGCATCGTGAGTGCGAAACAGATGACGCATTTCTCCCGTCCCAAATTTCTCCTCAGCGGTTGATTTTTCGATGAAAAGACGAGACAGCCACCTGCGAAATGGTTAGGCGCAGTTTGATTTCCTCGTCTTTTTTCCGAAAGATTAATCGCCTTGGAGAAATTTGGATAACACTTTTTGTTGCGACAGATGAGTATCGCAGCCAATACTGCGATCGGTGCTCGCTTAATCGTGCACTTGCGCGCCGACTATTGAGCGAGAGGTAATTTTTCCGAGTTGCTATGGTAATACAACTGAAACTCAGTAAAATATATTCGCCTATGTCGGCCAGGCTTACCGCAGTTTCCCTGTGCCGTCGTGCAAATTCGATACCATAGGAAAAGCGATATGAAAGCTTGAAAAGATATGCGATGGAAAGACCAATAACGATATATGTATATGTATATAATAAAAATGTTGAATTGAAGTATATTGTAATGAAATTATTAACAGATGTTTTTTGGAAAATTCCAAATCTTTTACGTATGAAATATTTTATCAACCCTCATGTGAAATACCTGTTTAATATGACGGAAAATTATAGTCTACAAGGTAGATGTTCTCTACTTGTGTACTGATGCCATTTTCCATATATACCGTTTTCCATTCTATAAGGTTACAACGTACACGCGCTCGCGCACACGCGCACTGAAATGGAAACGCTTCATGAAATTGAACGTAAGGCAAGTCAATGAATACAGAAGAATTGATTACACGAAAAAATGTGGCAAATCGGTAATTTTGAATGGTAAATATACATTTTGTCTGTCAGACTGCGAAGCGGGAAGGAAGAGATGTATATTACAATGAAATTCGTGGGCATTTTCAACGCATGTCATAATAAATAACAAGCATGAGCACTATGAATCCTTGTGATGATGCCGCAACGAAAACCCTTCATACTTTATCAACTTGAGCGTGAAAATGAAATGTCAACCCTGATAACTGATTGCATGAGATGTTCCTGTAGGGACATGGAATATAAAATAGCAGTGTACAATTTCCATTTAGCTGTATAAATATAGATAGGCAATTCCACCAATTCCCGACGCAACCAGGGGCGTCAGGTTCCCTAATTGACTGCATTTTATTTTTTTGTAAAATTTTACAATGAAGAATGTTTCATTTCAACTATGAGACCGAATATATTTTTTCTTATTTGACATAATTTCCGCTCTCTGCAAAAAATCATCATCTTTGAATTTGAATTCTGTTAGGATCGTCAAAAATAGGTTTTCTGTGAAAAAGCGGCTATTCCGAAGGGCCAGCTTTTTTGGCCTAAGTTAATTTGTTGGATGAAGATTCATACTTTTGTGGGTAGGCTATAAAAATTGAACAGGATTGGGAACTCTGTGCGTTGGGCGTGACGATTGGAATAAACAACTTTTCTTCATCGTTAATCTCGAATTATTGTTATTCGCGATTTTTGTGATTTAAAAATTAATAAAAATTCTAAAAGAGAAACAAAGAAAATGGCGAAAAAAAAATTAATATCGAAAATTCAAATGAAAAATTGAATCTTGTAGAGTAGGCGATTGTAAGGTGAGAAATGTCGAGATCCATACCATGTACAATCTTACAAAAAGGGTAAATGTTAATTTTCAGGGCTTTTCCCAATTTTGGAGGCTTTGTTTAACGTTCTTTTAGATCCCTATAACGATAATCAGGTGGGGAAGCCTGAAAAAATGTAAGCCTTCCTGAATGTTTCCTGAATTTTTTAGATTTTCTCCCGAAAAAGTTAATTAGAAAGTTGCATAATATTCATTTCTTATTTTAATTCCACAGAAATTAAATCAATATCCATTTTTCTTTTAATTCCACAGAAATTATTAAATGACAGTCGAATAGGCGTTACGGCGTTGTCATATGGTGGTACGATAGTAAAACCTTTATCAGGAGTATTAATCGATGAACTTGAACACCGTGGCACAACAAATTTTTGCAATGAAAATTTTCTTTTTTACTTTTACACTTTACTTAAACCTTTCATATCAGTTATCGGCCCCTCCATCTCAGTTATTGATACAACCGTCAGTTGTACTGAATAATGTATCTGTTTTCCACACTCCATCTCATTTTCGTGTCCAAGTTGAAGATTTCCGATTACTCAAAGTAAATCGGAAATGCTTACATTTTTGAAACTTCCTACACAGTTGCCACCCAACGGGTTACTACGAAGCGACAATTGGAATCGTTGAACTTGGCAGGAACCAATGTTACGCCACGCGAAAACCATTTGTTGAAGGTCCTGAGGAAACAGGAAACCGAACTGTCAGCGGCATTGGACAAATTAAAGAGTTGCACTAACACGCTAAAAGAGTTATCCAATAAACAATACGATAGTTTGCTGGATAATATCTCATCACCCATGTTACGGCAAATGGTATTGTCCAATATCCGCAACAACAATAAGGTACCCCGTGGGCGACGATGGAGTCTCGAGGATAAATTGACCGCTGTTTCAATTTATAAACGAGGACCGAAAGCGTATGCTTATCTGCAACATCTGGTTACGCTGCCGTCTGTTCGGACCATTTTGAGAGTGCTGCGACAGATCCCTATGGGCACAGGGATAAATCGTCGCATCCTGGATCATCTAAAAAAATCGGTTTCAGCCATGAATGAAAAGGATCGTCAATGTATCTTGATGTTTGATGAAATGGCCCTGAAAAAGCGACTAGTGTATAACGAAAGCAACGGTAATGTCGAGGGCTTCGAGGATTTCGGAGAACATGGAAGAACCGCAGCCATTGCGGACCATGCCCTTGTTTTCTTGGCCCAAGGTTTGGGTAAACGGTGGAAGCAGCCAATAGCTTACTATTTCTGTAAGGGGACGACCAGCACAACCCGACTACAACAACTCATTGTCGATGTCGTGGAAGCTTTACAATCCACGGGAGTGCATGTAGCAGCTACCGTGTGCGACCAGGGGCCAACGAATCGTGGGGCACTAAATGGATTGAAGAGAAAGTTTCAAACCGATCGACCGGGGCCGCACTTTGTGATCAACGAACAGAAAATATTTACTCTGTATGACACCCCTCATCTATTTAAATCCTTCCGCAACAATTTTATGGGCAATTTTGAACGGTGGATTAAACAAAACCCATCATCGTCGAAGTTCGAGTATCCGGGAAATACCATAAAATGGAACAAGAAGGTCGCCGCCTGGCGGGATATTATTGAAATGTTGCGAATGGATGAGGGTCTGTTCAAATTTAATAAGCTGACGGAAACTCACATCTTTCCGAAGTCGAAAGGGAAGATGCGTGTGAAGTACGCAGCTCAAACTTTGAGCAGTACTGTCGCGGCTATAATACGCTGCATTACAATATCGTCGCAGCAGAAAATGATACCGGGTGGACTCGAGACCGCTAATATTATCAGCAATCTCGATGAAATGTTCGATGCGATGAACGGTCCTGCTAGTGTCAAGGACGTAAAAAAGAATCAACGAACGAATGTCTCGGTAACCTCAGACCACGTGGAGAAATGGGCCATGTTCAGGAAAAACGTCGGAGACATGGAGTTTGTGCGCCACACCGGCGAGTCCTTCCGGCCTCCGTGCCAGGATGGAATCGTCACAACACTGTCTGCGATGCAAGACCTGTGGCAGTACCTCCGAGAAGAGGCTGGGTTTACGAGCTTGAATCTCCGCCAGCTGAACCAAGACCCGTTGGAGAATTTGTTCGGTGTGATTCGGCAGCATGGGGTCACAAACACAAACCCGACATGTTCACACTTCGAAGCAGCGCTGAAAACAACAATTGTAACGAGGTTGTCGGCACCACGTGTCAGAGGAGGAAATTGTGAGAGGGACAACGGCTTCGTACTCTCCGATCTCCGTGATCTTTTGATATCGCCGAACAACAACAATGTTCAATCGTCGAAAGTAGGTGGAGTCATCGAGGCCCTGAGAGACATCGGGGAAACATTCGAAGTTGACGAGGCTAGCGTCGACGAAAACGTCATCCATATACCCGAGATCGATAATGATGCAGAAACAGGGGCAGAGCGGCTGCTAACTTTACCGGTAAGGGAGTCCGTCTCGTACATTGCGAGCTACATCATTAAACGGTTTATTTCAAACAAAACGTACGGAAATTGCGACGGCTGCCGACTCGCATTTATCACGGAGAGTCCAGCCGAAGAACATGGGTCTTTCTCGCAAGAGCAGTCTATGGGACATCGCTTTTCATCGGGTCGCCCAACGCTAGGCCTCGTCAACCTCGCGCAAAATGCATTGGAGACATTTGCTGACAAGGTACTTCCTCATTTCCATGAGGCCACCTTGTTGCAATTCTGCACATCACAGTTGCTCGTGTTTTGTGACACTACCTTCATAAAGTGTACCGAGCATGGTCAGAACGTGACAAATCACGTCTTGACCACTGTGAGCAAGCTCCTCATAATGGAACAGTGCTGCAGGCACAATCGAACCTTCAAGGAGGCCGAGGATAAGTCGGCTAACGGTGCAAAGATAGCACAACAAGCTGGGCGAGGAAAATGGTCAGTGCAAACAATTACCAGATTCAAATCTTTGGTGAAAATTTGCGGGTATGAATTACTCTTAATACAAATGATGTAGCGACATTACTGCGGAAAAAATTATTCGAATCTACTCTGTCGCTAAAGGCTACGTTCTTGCGTATACTATTTTCCTGAACGGTACAACGCGCGCAGAGAAAATAAACAACGAAAGTTTAAAAACGGGCGAAGTACCGCCGGTATCCCAAATCCTTTAGCTCGCGAAAATTGCTGCGTTCGTGCAATGTGATGTGAAAACAATTCATATGATCATTATTGGCGTAGCTATAATTACATACAATGTTTTCTATGAACATTTATGTCGCAGTATCATTTAATATTTCAACAAAGGCGACTAATATATGTTATTTATCGACAGATGGCTTACGTCTGCAGCAGCTCTCATGGCGGTTCCACATCAATAAAAATCGCTGTCTGGAACAGGAATCACTCATCAGCACGTGGCATCTCAGTGCTATTTTACTGCTATTCTGACTGCTGAATTAAGTAGTAGGTTAATCAAAGGCCACTTGGGACCTCCTCCACTGTGCGTGCAAGTCCCGTAGAATTGACAGAAGAAGAAGAAGAAAATCCACCAATAAAGGTAATGTCCGAAATGTAAAAAATTAGATGATGGTTTCTTTTTCCAGATCCTTCAAATATAATTTGTAGTTAATTTTTTTTATTCTTTTTCATTCTAGACCCTCTCAACAAATTTAATTTGCTCCTTCCTATTAAGAGATTTTGGGACTATGTATGAATACTTTTTATCTATCCTCACCAAAGTCAATACCAAACATTGAAGAATGTTAGACCTCGTACGTGTAGATATCGAGAGAGGCGGCAGATCTGTACGCCAAGTTAAACTAAAGATTTGAAGAAAAAAGCATGAGACGGCCGCACTCGGATATACTCGAGTGTCCAGAAACCCGATAAATTTGAACTTTTGCCCGATACCACGCCGAAACACGTAGATGGATTTAAAATCTGACGTAACTCTCCTTATGAAATGTTATTTTTCCTTTTTGATCCGTTTTCCAATGTTTACAGACGGTTGTGAAACAATTAAAGACACTATACAATTCAAGCGGGCATGAGTGTTTCCATGTGTGCGTGAGGCATTGCCTCCCATTTCGAACGGTTAAAAAGTCGATCCTTACATCCAACGACATAATAATTTCGCGCTCATTTTGAACGAATTTATGTATTATTTTCGGAATTTATGGATCGACTGTTCTTGAGATATGTCAAGTTCTACATATTTTGTGAACTCTTATATCATGAAAACGATTAGAAACACAGAATAATATTGAAGACATCAAATTTGCTGTTGTAAATGAGCTGTCGGGAAAAAAATTGTGGTTGAAATTTTTGAATCCAAGCAAAGCACATTTATGTGAAAAAGACCAGAATGTCTTTTTCCAACCATTACGTCACTTTTGATTTGTTTCCCAAAAATTCAAAGAATATACTTCAATGCATGTACAGTGACCACGTATATTTTGTAGATGGTTGGAGAGCTCGTTTGGAAGCTTGGAAGTGATACTGCGTTGTATCTCCATTTTTTGAAATTAACTCATTAATTGAAATTGAAATTATGTTGAATTTGTATAGAGAAACTATTGCAGTACGGAACAATAATGTATTAACGAAGCTCATTGTTGGTTTATCGGTGAAGAAGGTGCCTCGTACAAAGTTCGATAAAAGCTCCTTTGATGCAGTATATAAATACTTTCAAGACGTAGCGTCAAAATAAATTATAGATGAAAAAGCAATAAAAGATGTGTTGTTAATGCAATTTTTTCATTCCCTCAGAAAAAAACTGTTCATGATCTACAGAACCCACCGCATACGGTACGTTAAAGACGAGATGGAACCGATTAAAGGCAAAATAATTATGGTGGTATGGAACACACATAGAAGAAGTACTTCGAAAAAATGTAAGTATGAGAATGTATGTAAGAAAGAAATTTTATGTGCTTCTTCCAATTAGTATTCCAAAACAAAGTATTTCCAAAGTATTTTCAACGCCCAAGAATATTCTGAGTTCTTCCTCTGCTAATAAGTCGAGAAAACCTGTACAGTTTTTTAATTTCTTCTGTTTTTAGAAAACCTTTATTCGAGTCTGGTGGAGAAAGTAGTATTTCACAGATGCGGACTCAATTGCCATTCAATCATTCAGCAAGTGGTCGGTTATATCTACGTTCACGGGGTTCTGGCGGAAAAGTAAAAATCTGGAATTTACTGACCGAATTTAACGAGGATTTGACTTCCCGTTGACAATCCTAAATGAGAGAAAGACCTACAAACTTATAACCACCAATGATAATTTCAATGTATGTATGCAATTGTACCTGCTACACGCTGAGCGCTTATAAATTTATAGTCCCGTAACTTTAGACGAAATTAGGCCTTTAGCTCAGAAAAAGTGCTAGCTGGTCAAAAGTCTCCAAAATTTTGGCAGGTGCGACATTTTTTACAGCGCAAAAAGGGGTAAAAATTCTATTTTGTTTTTTTTTTCGCCAATATCGTTTCTATTGATTTTGCGTCTTTAACTTATACTTATGGAAAATGAAGATCATAAAATTATGTACAAAAAAAGGTCATATAAAGTTTTTTGATTAGACGAACAAGTTTTCGCGGAAAGTATTGGTGAAACATTTGCATAGACTGAGCCTCGAAATTTTTCATTTTGTTTGAAATATTTCGGTCAAAAATGGCCGGAGGAAAAAAAACAAAAAATTCGTTTTGAAGCTGCAAATTTCCACTTTTGAAAAGCTTCGGAAAATAATTGATATACTTGTTTTAAGGTAGTTCGGTTGCGAGGACATGGTTAGGTGAGGCAAGGCGCTGTGCGACGAGAGGGGCTAACCGGCCATAGACCGGCAGACTCCGTTCGTTACCAATTACGTTCAACTTTAACGAAAAAATTGTTTGTTACCAGTAAGTCAATCATCATACAATTTTGTCCAGACCTTCAACATATACTTTATTGTGATTGTGTAGTTTTTTATAAATTTCTTAAGAGGCGTTCATTCGCTAAATGGGAAATTATACGATCTCTTACGCATAATTCCTATACCCCTGTATATTTTTCTTCATATTTAAATACATTTAACTCAATAACTAATAAGACGATCACTCTGAAATTTTATACGCGTGTCAGTTGACTACCCATGTAATCATTGGATGCCTGTAAGGATGAAGTGTCAATTTTGTCACTTTATGAACGCATTCTGACGGTCTCGGTGAAGAAATGATGTTCAGATCGTTGAGTCGAATGCTAGGGATTTCGTGGAGACAGCGCAGTTCGTTAAAGTTCGGCCGATTTTCACACTCATGTGTCATGAGAAATTTTTAACCCTCAAGTCGAAATAACCTCGGGAATAAATAAATAAAATATAATGAAATTATGATGTTGATGAATGCAATTTTATTTAAA
>JABSMQ010280581.1:0-10037 GCA_018902145.1 Anoncus sp. PSUC_FEM 10030000 | reverse complement strand
ATATCGATCGATATATATTATATATTGATTGTTATTATTAATATCGTGAATATCGATCGACAAATAGCGATTGTCGAGACTCTCTTCATCGAACAATTAATTTATTGAAAATGGCGGACCTAGATCGAAAAAAAAGATCTATTTCTCAAGAAAATTCATATACCTAAAGGTTTTTTTCGTGTCACTGATTATCTTTTTTTTTTTCAAGTACATAGCTCATTAATGTCATTGATTATTTTGCATATGAACGTTCTATGATTGTCTGGGTCGTGATTTTATTTGGCAAACGCTTGATACCATCGGCAGAATTTCCGAGGTTACTCGAACGGCACGTTGACGATGTTGTTCTCGCATAGCAGCGAGCAGAGGCCATATCTTTCGTGACTCTTCGCGGTTTTCCGAGCAATCACCCTCGAGTGAGAGCTAATGTATAAATTTCAATCGAGAGCATATAGATAATACTAGTGTGAGATGTGGAGGAGGGATTCTCGTCTTCAGGGCCATGATACGAGAAAAGTGGGGGAAGGCTCTGCGAGAGCGCGCGTAAATTTGCTTCGTCTTCGTGGACCACGAAGACGAAGACGATGACGACGACGACGACGACGACGTGGGGACTGTCGACTAGGTAAATTAAAAATAGCCGAGCAGCCACTTGGTCTGACTGCCACAAGCCAGAAGCACCCAAACGGCTTCGTCGAAAATTTCGGGCCGGGCTATTTCGGCCGGGTAGAAGAGAACCGAAAGACTCTTTCGACGCTGTCTTTCCCTATTCCTCACGAACAAAAAACGAAAAACAAAAAATTATCGAAGATTCTCAAAAAAAAACCGGAAACAGTGCGGAGTCATACGAAAAAACGACGAGTGAACGAAGAAAGAAAAAAAAATAAAGTGATAAAATCCCTGTTTTGTCGCTGCGTTCTTTTGGCCAAGTGTTACGAAATCTTCATTTCGCTCTCTTCGGGGCCGTAAGGTGTGCTTGTGTGTGCGTGGGTGTTTCCGTTCGAAATATTCTTCGGTTGCCGATTTCGCAAGTGAAAAAGCGAGATTCGAGCTTTGTTCATGTGCTTGCGATCTCAATTTTCTTGGATCGTGAATTTCAACGAAAACCTCGGATTAATTGATCTTGCGATATTTGGAATTGACGGGTTCATTAGTAGGGCGACGCATGTATTGCTTTGTTGCATTGCTCACTCGTTCATTTCTTGGTCCCAACTTTTGGCTCGCTAATTGGCGCTTCGATCATTTATATATATATGCTATACGATCTTGTTTGGAAACATCGTGAACATCAATTTCAACGTCTCTGACGTTTTGGCACTTAAAATTAACGACAGAGAGAAATAATTAACAATATGTTTTTACACGTGTACAACTTTAAAAAAATAAAAAATAAATTGAAGTCACGTTGAATCGAGAGTTATCAGGGGATTTTGTGCAAATTTGGGCCACCATTTTAGTTTCGAATCACAAGTAGAAAATATATAAATAAATCAAACAAAAAGGAATTACTGGGAAATTAAAAAGCTTTCCTTTCCAGCATATCATTCCTATCCGTATCGGCTTATTTTACCGATTTCCCTCCCGTCGAGTCAGAACACGAATCCTTTCCGTTACGCGCGTGCGCGTGCATATGCTCATTGCTCTCGCGTTTCGGACACGAGTTGCTGATCCGGTCTTTTGCGTGCCTACGTTGTGGCACGTGGAACAGCGAGAATACAGTCAACCTCTCTACTGAAACACCGAAGTGCGGTAGAGAGGTGTATCCTCGCTGTGTATAAGGGTCAGTTCGAATCCTTGGCTACTCGCTACGATAACCACTACCACCTCGTGCGTTTATCTTTAGCTTTAAGATAGCTTAGGAATACGAAACGTTTCATTGGCGCCCGAACAGGGACTCGACGCATTAATCTGGGAAACAAAAACAAGCCACGGAAAAAAATTCGTAACTTGGCAAAAAACAATAGAAAAATGAAAAATAACATAATCATGGAAGATGACGATAATCCGGCTACACTCGTCACGACCGGATTGCCCCTGGCATCAACAACGTCGACCGTGACGACGATATCAGGGCCGAATACGTTGTTCCCTCCCCGCCCCTATCAAACAATATACGAATCTGAACGACACGTATCAATTTCGGATACCGGGGCTCGCCAGCGTCAACTAAATCGCGAATTCGACGAGCGAGATGGGGCTGGGGTTGGGAATAACACCTTGCCCGAGACGCGGGAACTCGACGAGGTGAACATATCAGATAGTACGATCATTCGAATCCTCGATGATATACAACAACGCCAAAAAGAGGACCATGATTTCTTTCTGGATAAATTAAAAAGACTAGATTCCAGCTTCGGGAAAAGATTCGATACGATACAAGAATTTGTTACCAAATCCATGATCTCGAACCTCGACGACTCATACCCCGGAGGTACGACATTCGATCTTATGCATCGTCAGGCAGCATCTTCCACGCAAGCCCCCCGTCAAACGAGAGGCATAATTCCGAACAATAATTTTGAATTCAGAAACGAGACCGCCCGAACGCAAGGCATTCGAAATCAAGAACCACGAGACGCATGGAATTTATCTTACCATCAGGAAAATAGAAATAACATCCCGGATCGTACGGTGCATCAAAATCTACGGGACGACATGCGATACCGGAACAACGAGAGTGCTCCTCTGGGGCCTTGCAACTCGACCGTGATAACGAACAACCTCAAGCTCGAAGCTCCGACATTTTCGGGAAAAACCGACGAACTTCCAATGCAATTTTTGGAGGACCTGCGAGGATTCAGGGATGCATTTGTACCTCGGTATCATTTCAAAGTGGTTATCACACCATGTCTGCTGGATTTAGCCTTGAAATGGTGGAAGATTACTAGAGACGAAATACGTGACTGGGGGGGATTTGAAGCTCAATTCACTCGTAGGTTTTGGAGCGACGAAAAACAATATAATGTCCGTCTAAAACTCGAGTATGAATGGCATGATCAAAAAAAAAATACAACACGCCTAGCATACGCCATGGGGATTATCGGGCTCGCGCGTGACCTAAGACCCCCCCTTTCCGAGTGCGAAATAATACAAAAAGTAAAACGTCACTTCTCGGAAGATGTACGGGCTACGATCCGCACGCTGAATATCACGTCGATAACAGCAATGCTCGACCTATTATCCTCGTATGACGAGGAGGGTCCGGGTAATCGTGAACGTTCAAGACTAGAGCCTCGCGAAAGATTCAAAAGTAATCCCAGTTATCAAGAAAAAACTGCGTTTCCGCAGAAACCGAGAACCAACGAAAGTGAAAATCCCAACAATGGAAAAAGAATCGAGAAAAATCGGGATACAAACCCAGTTGACAAAAATAACCCTCGCGACAATTCTCGCGCAATACGAAGCATCGAAGAGATCGAAGAACCCCTATCTCTAACAGAAACAGTCGATGAGTCGGAAAACGAGATAGCGTCACCTCTATCAGCATAATGAACGAGGTGACGCTTGGCTTCGGACAAGACACTCGGAAAGACTTATTAGAGGAGGAGAGCACAACAGTAGAGCACCGCATAAAATGCCCCATGCTCCCGATCAACATTAATAAAGTGGTGGTACAAGCTCTCGTTGACACAGGAAGCGAGATCTCAGCATTGTCGGAACAATGTTTCAATGAATTTCACGAAGAATTTTCTCGTTGCCCCATTCTCCCACTCTCCGGAGTATCTGTCCGCGGAGCTACGGCGGGAAGGGCAGTAAAGGTAACGAAGCAAATGTTTGCTGAGATATCAATCGGGAATAAATGTGAGCCGAGCACACTGATCATCGTTCCGCGGCTCTCTCAGGATTGTGTCCTTGGTATTGATTTCCTAGCCCGGACGAAATCCAACATCGATTTCGAGAAGTTCCGAATATCTCTAAGATTCTCAAATAACCCATACGAACGGTTTTCGACCTCGTTAGACAGCAGACAAATCAATGACACACCCTCTATAGTTGAAATAAACACAGTGGCGACCGATTCGATACAGATAACCGATGAAGAAATCACTGAAAAAATTAATCTGACGGAAGGGCTCGATTTGCGTGAAAAAGGTATCCTCGGCGATCTATTACGGAAATATCGAATAATATTCCAGAAAAAACCTGGACGTTTAACGACCTATGCCCATGAACTCAAAGTCATCCCCCACCAGCCTTTTAAGGCAATGAGCTATCCTATACCTCTCAAATACCGAGAGGATGTGGATAAAGAAATTGAAAATCTCATATCTCTGGGTGTGATCCAACGGTCGAAGAGTCCATACAGTAGCCCGCTTCTTGTATCGGAGAAAAAGGACGGTGGGGTACGCCTGTGCCTTGATGCTCGACGGATAAACGAAATTCTAATGCCCGATCATGAGCGTATGGAGGCAGCGGACGAGCTTTTCCAGGAGTGCCGCAGTGTTTCATTCATGTCAACATTGGATATGCGGGCAAGCTTTTGGCAAATTCCTCTCACTGAAGAATCGAGAAAATATACGGCTTTCATGCATAGAGGAAGATGTTACGAATTCCTAGTAACACCTTTCGGTCTACGAACAAGCACGGCAAGTCTCGTGAGAGGTTTGGAGGATGTCTTACATGGTCTAAAAAACATTTTGAATTTTGTCGACGACCTGCTTTGTGCATCGGAGAGTTTTGAAGAGCATGTGTCTGATTTGGACGAACTATTCCAGCGGTTCGCCGACCATGGACTCACCCTAAGTCTTGAGAAGTCGCATTTCTTCAGGCAAGAAACTCGCTTCATAGGTCACATTCTCACCAAGGAAGGAATTAAACCAGATCCTGACAAGGTGGAAGCCATTCACAATTTTCCCACACCAAAAAACATCAAACAGCTTCGGGGATTTTTGGGTTTAATTAATTATTACAGTAAATTCACTCATGAACACGGGGAAGCAACGGTACCCCTATTGCACTTACTACGTAAAGGAGTTAAATGGGAATGGTCCAGTGAAGAACAAAAAGCTTTTGAAAATGTTAAGACTAAATTCTGTTCCAGTGTCATACTGTATTATCCCCTTCGAGACAGACCGTTCTTTTTACAAACGGATGCAAGCGACTTTGCGCTAGGTGCCATCTTATTTCAACGAAACGACAACGGAGACGATCTTGTCCTCCACTTTGCGAGTCGCACGTTAAAAAACGCGGAACTCCGCTACAGCACGACGGAAAAGGAATTGCTAGCAATCGTGTGGGCTCTGGGCAAATTCCGTACGTATCTCCTCGGTGCTGACATCAAAATAATTACCGACCATGCTGCGTTAAAATTTCTAAAAGAATGTCGACTCTCACATGCTCGTCTTACTCGCTGGGCTCTAGCTATACAAGATTATCATCCGTCTATAGAGCATTGCGAGGGAAAGAAAAATACAGTAGCTGACGTGTTAAGTCGACCTGAGAAAGAACGTAAACGAGACGAGATCGTCATTGCACCTCTAACTCAGGAAATGTCTGATGAATTCAAAGATTTAATTTCAAACGTAAAACAACATCAGAAAGGTGACAGTTATTGTCAAACCATCGTAAACAACCTTCAAAGTGGAAATAACAATGGGGAGTTCACAATGTGCGAGGAGATACTATATCGAAACCGCAACGGGCAGGCACTCGTAGTTGTTCCCCCCTCCACCATAAAAACGCTGGTAAATGAGTGCCATGTACTATACGGGCACGCTGGTGCACGCAAATGTTATTTAATTCTGCGTGAAGACTTCTACTGTCCCAATCTTTACAGACAAACCCGGAAAATACTGGCAATATGCGATATCTGCCAAAGACACAAGATCTATACACCCGGAGTGTTCGCTGAAATGAAAAATATAATACCGGAAAAACCCGGCGACCTAGTATCCCTTGATTTTTATGGGCCATTACCAGCCGGGCAATATGGGAATAAATTCATCCTCGCGGTTATTGATGTTTTTTCTAAATTAACAAAACTATATGGATTAAAAAAAGCCACGACAGAAAGCACCTGGCATCACCTGTATGAAGACTATTTTCCTAAATATGGGAAACCCCTAGCAATACTGAGCGATCAGGGAACGCAGTTTACCGCTAAGAAGTGCAACGAATTGCTAGGAGCACATGACATAAAAAAAATTCTAACTTCCATACGCCACCCGCAGGCAAACCCGGTGGAACGGACGAACCGGGAGCTATCTCGTTTCTTCCGTACGTTAACGCAAGGCAAACACAACTCGTGGCACAAATGGCTAAACATCATTGAAGACTGTATCAATAACACCCATCATGAATCCACGGGCTTTACACCCACGGAATTACACACGGGTCATAAGGTATCGAGACCGTGGAGAGCATTACTGAAAAATAAAACAGAAACACCTATATCTCACGAAACCCTAATCATGAGCGCTCGTGGATCAATGCAACGATCACGAGGTCGATATTCGAAAAAATTTAATTCAGCCCATAAGCTTACCGAATTCCAAGTGGGGGAACAAGTTCTGGCACGTGCTCTCAACGTATCTAATCCCGCTACGAAAACAATCGCAAAGTTCCTACCTCTCTACGAGGGACCCTACAGAATCAAAACAAAAGCAGGGAACACATCATACACCTTGGAATACCTCGAAGGGGACAGAGAGAGGGGACGCTATCATGCGAGCGATCTACGTCCTTATTGTTCGTAAATGTGGCCAGCGAATTTCGGAAATACCCCCTCTTGTCTCTCGAACGACTAACGAGAGAAAACAGATCGAGCATCGCTTCAGTCCATCGTCATTCACGAGTCATGTCGGTCGAAAAAAAAATAGTGCCACGCAGACGGGAGGCAGGTGGGTTGAGGAGAAATTTATTACTCCACGACCATTCGTGCCTACCAACCGAGTAAATCGACACCGTCCACCGCGAACTGTAGTGCGTGATCAACAGTCGTCAATAGATCTGCGATTCTTCGAATACCTACGCGAGGATGAAAAGGCGCAAAGAGAGGAGCTCGGCCTTGGGCCGGATGAAAGTGCAACATATAACCCGGGAACCGTTAAGATTCGGCTACGGTATATAAAACCACCCGTAGTGCCGGAGCCACCAAAGCCGGAGTGGAAAGCCCCCAAACGACGAGGTGCCCGAGCCATCATAACACCTGACGGGCTCAAACTGGTGTGTGATGAAGAATTTTTGCGACACGCAAACCGCGGAAAATCCGGGGTTACCGATCCGATAATTGACGAGGCAGTGACACGAAAAAGATCGTACACCCAGGTACAAACCGGGAGACCTCGTAAGCCGAGGAGTGAGTGAGAATTAGGTGGTATCCAGGCGGATGAATAAGAAGAAACGGGGAGTATGGAAAGAAAAAGAATACTCATAATCCTCAACACGAAAGTGCATATTTTTTTTTATTTTTTTTGTATCCTTGTAGCACTCAAGGAACCTTAAATTAACAATCATCGTGAGTGACGTGACATGCGTGCCAGTGATTTAATTTTTCGATTTACAATCGTGACTTTCTTTGCATATGATCCCAGACGCATGACGGACTCCTGAAAACAGCAAAACATTCTCGGGCTAAGTGCGGGTTTATCAAAAATGTTTGCGGTTTGGAAGGGCATTGTAACGGGACGCTTTTTGGGAGCCCCGTACACTTGGTCTCTGTGAACGCGACGATAGGCGCCATGCGTACGGGAATCTCGCGTATACTATCTCAGAGAAGGCGGGGCATATTACGCGATCATTCCACCTCCCGGGTGTGCCCTTTTCGAGGGAGTTGGGCCAGGTCCTGCCTACTTTTCAACGTACAAGCTCCTGCCGAGTCACGTAGTAGCCGGATGCTACACAACTACGTCACTTCCAGGGAAGCGAGTTGTCGAGACTACAATCAGGGTCCACATACCCAAAATCATAATTTTGCGCATTGCGGTACTCCCACTCTGAGCTACCTACACCTCTCTGAGCTGACTATTTAAGAGCGAGAAAACGACCAACAACCACGCATTTTTCCGTAGACACCAGACTGTGTCTATGTTCGTCAGAGCACTGCTCTTAGTTTCATAAGGTTGTAAGTCCTCGAAGTCTCTTTAGGGCCCTCGTTGTCGTGAAGCCCCTAGCATTGCGCTAGGAAGTTGGATCGATAACGAGGCTAAATAAGATAAGCCTCTGAGCAATTAGAGCCCTCGTAATACTTTCGGTTAGGAGGATAAATATCGTAAGCCTCTAAACACATAGAGCCCTCGAATTATTGTGACGGCGAGGATAAAAAACACAATAACTTTCCATCATATAATCATTCTTGAAATGCTCAGAGAGGCGTAGGTAGTCAAACGCACAAGGTGGTACGTTTCCCGGATAAAATATCTATTCTTCATAAAACCTTTCATTAATTTCATGTAAATTCAATTTTGTATTAAAAAGGACATTAGATTCACTCCGACCGCGATGATCTTCATGATTGCCCGAACGTTTATTACAAACGGATCGATAAGTCCTCTCATGAGAATCATCGTGTTCGCTTGATTTTTTTTATTATTATTATTAAGTAAACGAGATAATATATTGGCTAACGCGGGATATCTCAATTTCACGTAATCGTGAGCGTAATAAGAACGAGGTTTCTCGTATTCGCACCATTTATTTTTGTATTTTTTTTTGCTAAACGAATAAGCATATTCGTCAATAAGAACGAGGTTTCTCGTATTCGCACCATTTATTTTGTATTTTTTTCTTTTGTTAAACGAATAAGCCTATTCGTCAATAAGAACGAGGTTTCTCGTATGCGCACCATTTATTTCAATATTTTTTTTTGTTGAACGAATGGGCATGTTCGTTAATAGAATTGAGATGACTCGTATTTGCGTAACAGTTTTCCACCCGTTAAACGAGTGAGTAGGTTTGTCGACCAAAAATAGAATTGTCGGCATTCGTACAATTTATCCATTTATTTGAACGTTAAACGAATATTCCGATTGACGTCGAATATCGAAATCTCTCATATTCACGGAATTTATTATTTTCTCTTACTCGCATAATTAATTTTTCTTTATTACGATCAGAAAGGAAGATCGTCAGTGAAGCCCAAGTTTCACGGTTTTTTTTTTTTTTCTCTTGTTTCGCAAACGGAATACTCGTTCAAAATCGTTTCATTGGTATTTCATATACTACGACATTCAAGCCGAGACAAAGGCGAATATTATTATTTTTCTTTTATTTCGATTTTGTAAACAAGCTATATCGAGCTACTATATTCTATCGTATAAGTGCTTGTACCACGTCCTTTACTAGCCACGACAAAGGCGAAGAATATTATTTTTTTTTAATTTCGATATTGTAAACAAGCTATATCGTGCTACTGTATCCTATCGTACGAGTGCTTGTACAACGTACTTTTCAAGCCAAGACAAAGGCGAATAATATTTTTTTTTCTCTTTCGATTTTGATTTCGAGAACAAGCTATATAATACTATAGCGTTCTACCGTATAAGCACTGACACAACGAGATAAGCTCAAGCCCGGTCTGAAGGGAAAATCATTATGTTTATTATTTTCTTTACTAAATATTTCCGGAACCTAAATATTTGAATTTGTTTTCTTGCGTCCGGGGCCGCAGCGGGGCCCGTGACTGTATAACGATTGTAGCGTGAGTCAGAGGCGTGAGAGATCGAGCGCCAGCTATCGCTCTTCTAGCCTATGCTGGATATTACCATTGAAATCTAACCCCCTGAACATTGGCAACGGTAACAACACTAATTTCTCCACCATTAACATCGTCAATCCCGTTCACCGTTCCAGGAGTTATACAAATTTATTTTTCCCTCTTATCCTTCACCAATAGTTTCCTTACAGCCACAGCGACTGACTTATCGGCCTGCTCCTCATTAAAATCGTTCTCGCTTCTCGAGGTCCCCACTCGCTTCACGAGTTGTTATTTTTTTTTAAAACGACCCTAACACTTAAAGTGCCGGTGATGAGAGGTCGAACAACCGATGTGTAGTAACACGTCCAATGGTTGATTACACCAAATCTGAGGCATCTTATAA
>JABSMQ010279471.1:0-10193 GCA_018902145.1 Anoncus sp. PSUC_FEM 10030000 | reverse complement strand
AATAAATAAATAAATAAATAAATAAAATAAAGAGATCGTAACACTTTCGGGTTATTAACCAGCCGAATAGATGATATATCTCAAAATAAATAAATAAATAAAACAAACCAAACAAACACACCAAACCAAATAAATAAATAATTAAGGCAATAAAATAATAAACCCACATACACGAAACTACTTTATTACATTGAATTCATCAATTTACATTAAACCATGCCGAACTCAATTACGTCGTGGGGCTCAGCCCTAGAAAGAATACGGGAAATCGTAAAGCAAATGATCAGGATTATCCGAAAGGCAGAGAACATTAGATCACTGGCAACACAGACTGACCCGGACATAACGCAAAAACTAAGGACGTTGAGCGACACTTTTATCGCCCTAGACGCCGAACGATCAGGATATTACGTGCAACACCGGCATACACCCGTTCCGATCTCAGTGATATTATATCTAGCCGCAATGACCGACGCCGAAATTCACGAGACGGACCCGGACGATCCCTATCAAGTTTTACCCCCACCACCCACCTACGAACAAGTTTTGGCGGAAGACAACGCTGGGCAACTCCTTGCAACAAATTACATCGAAGCTGGCATACCGCCCGCGCGAACAGCTGGCCTTCTAGACAGAGATAACTCTGACCAGGTATCGAACCGAACCACCGGAACGATCATGACGAGGACAGGGTTACCCCCGCATAGAGAAAATCACCCTGCATGGATGGTTTGGAGAGAACCGCGAGCTCTTCGACAACACATGTCGGCAAGGCAGCACGCACCGGCCACTGTCATAGAAGAAGACGAAAGATATACAGGGTTGGCGACAGCAACTGACGATCCGATAATCGACGGGCTTGTTCAACAATTGGACGTTACCTCCCTTATGACGGAAGACGGACCTTTAACAGTCCGACCATCGCAAGGAGCGATACCAAAACCATCACGACAACGACCTAGTCACCAGACGAATGGCTCATATGAAGCAGAGGGGGACAGGTTACGGCTAGGGGCGCAATCATTTCTACGGGATCTACAAAATCTAGAAACAACGGCACAGACGCAAAAACCGCCCTCGATCCTGAGTCACAACGACCCAGAATTGAAAGCGATGATTGAGGAGGCTGTCCGACGAAGTTTAGAACAGCAAAGAATTAATAGCTTGCCTAAAGAATCGGCACCAGCTTGGCCATCATCAGCTCCACCCGGGGGGCCAAGACAGACCGAACAACGGTACCAAATCCCCCTGCAAAGGGAATCACACGCAGGAATGGATCGCCCACCCTCGTATCAAGCGAGACTACAACCGCCTAACCCAAACGGATTGTATCCAGGAGAGTTTCGGAGTACGGGCTTTGTAGGAACAGAACAAGGACAAAAAGCCACAGATGCTATTAAACTCATTCCTCAAACCATCACAGGACAAAGCACAGACAATTATAAATTTTGGACAGAGCATGCAGCTCTTGGATACAAATACTGTAAACCGTCGGAACAACAGTTCTTTTTCCATCTGCTGAAATCACAAAAAATAGGAGGACCCCTCGCGATACGCAAGGAAATCGTAAACGCACGAAATATTCAAGAACTCCTTCGCACCATTCAAAAAATTCAACTCGCTGGAGCAAGTAGTTCGAGTCTCATGGCGGAACTCGCCATTATAAAACAAAAAGGAACAGACATTACGGAATACATCAACCGATTCAATCAAAAATACGACGCCGCTATCGTTGCATTCCAAAACGAAGAACTGAGCAAAGGTTACGACGGAGAAGACACGAGGCACATCGACGCAACAGCCATCAGCTATTTTCTCCTCGGCCTAGACCTAGACCTCAATAGAATACTTCGGCACTCCGAGTACCCTAGTCTTACGGATGTACAACGATCCGCAATATCAGCAGCAAACGCGGAAAAACAATATCACCAATTCAACCGCAATACCCCGTCGTTTCAGGCAACGGCGAATAATGAACCACCACAACGGTTTTCTGAAAAAATAAATTCCCTGTGGAAACCGCATTACAAACCTCGGCCATCACAGGCACGCAAAATACATAATCTGACGCAGGAAGAACTCGACAGTTTACTGGAGTCAGCGGTAAATGATAAAGTGAATAACATTCAACAAGAAAGAGGCTGTTTTAGGTGTGGTAAGAAGGGACACTTTGTTAGAGAATGCAAAGAGCCACCACCACCCGGACAGACATTTCAAAATCGAAATTTTCACAATACCGGTCTTCAGAAAAAAATCACCATACCGGCAGCGACGAATAAATCATCTGACGTTCGAAGAAACATCCACAGGATATCAACCCTCGCAATACGAGAGGAACGAATCCGTCGAAGAAAAGAAAGAAAAAGAACCAGGAAACTCCGTAAATTACGAAGAGCCGAACGAGACGGAGGACCAAGGATACTACATGTACAACAACAACGGCTCAGACGCGTAGCTATAAAACCAGAAGGATTCCAGGAACCTGTACGGTTATTGATTGACACCGGCAGTACATTGAACCTCATTAAGAGAAACAAGGTACCAGCGGGACAATCCATAATCAGAAACAACACATCATTCCATATGGGCGATGCCTCATATACCATGAAAGAAAAGGTCAATATTACCTATTTGGGATCCACAGACGAATTTATCATCGTACCCGATAATTTCCCACTTCGACCGGACGAGGATGGATTAATGGGATTGCCATTTATGATAAACCGAAATTACGTGTTAACGGCCGACAACATGACTTTGTCAGGAGTTGATCACGATCTGCGAGACTTCACCGTCAACGCTAGAGTCAACCACATCACGCCGTTCGAGCTCCAACTTCCAAAACCGGACTGCGAATACTTGCTGTACACAAAAGAAGCAACAAACCTGGGAACTTATACACCGGTGCAAATCGTAAAAACCGACAACAACGGCTATGCCAGAGGAGCGCACGTTAACTATGACAAGGATAAGAATCTCACCGGAGAGATGTTTACCGCACGAGAAGTAACCCTCCAAGAAAAACACACAATCAATAACCTCGCACGCTACAGCGAGGAAAGAATCGAAAAACTACGAAACATTACAAATCTCGACCACCTAGATGAAGAATCCGCGATCCAAATTTGGAAAATTATTGAAGAATTTAATGACCTCTTCACTTTGGAAGGAGACCCCCTTCCTATGGCACCATGTACGAGACACGAGATTAAACTCACCGAACAGAAGATTATTAACATTCGAAATTTCAGAGCCCCAGAAATACATCAAAAAGTTATCAACGATGGTGTTAAAGAGATGCTGTCAAAACAAATAATCAAACCATCGGATTCGCCTTACAACTCCCCAGTCTGGGTAGTCCCGAAGAAACCGGGACCGGATGGCAAACCCAAGTGGAGAATTGTTATTGATTTTCGAAAATTAAACGAGTATTCCACACATGACGCTTACCCCATGCCAATTATCGAGGATATATTTGACTCATTACGCGACGCCAGGTATTTCAGTGCATTCGACCTGTCATCCGGTTTCCACCAGGTCGGAATGGACCCGGAAAGTATGAAGTATACCGCTTTTTCAACCATGGAAGGACATTTTGAATATCAACGGATGCCGTTTGGATTAAAAAATGCACCATCTACGTTTCAACGGATGATGGATATGGCATTAGTGGGTCTCAATCACAAGATATGCTATGTATATATCGACGACATAGTCATATTCGGAAGTACTCTCGAAGAACACAACCAAAACGTGAAGACCGTGTTTTCGCGTTTACGAGAGAAAGGCCTGAAGCTCCAACCAGAAAAATGCCACTACCTCAAGGATGAATTACAGTATTTAGGACACGTAATAACACCCGAAGGGGTGAAACCGAACCCAGCAAAACTGGAAGCAGTACAAGAATTTCCTGCACCACGGAATCCAACAGAGGTGAAAGCCTTCCTGGGATTGACTGGATATTACCGAAGGTTTATTCAAAACTTCTCCACAATCGGAAAACCACTGACAGAGCTAACAAAGAAAGACGCTGTTTATAAATGGGACGAGAAATGCCAAACCGCATTTGATACACTGAAGAAAGCTATGACAGATCCACCTGTCTTGCGGCCTCCGGACCCAACGAAACAATACGTCCTGACGACGGACGCCTCGAACGTCGGAATCGGAGGAGTATTATCGCAAGATGGACACCCTGTGTACTTTCTTTCCCGCGTTTTAAAAGATGCGGAAAGGAATTATAATACTACCGAGAAGGAATTGCTAGCGGTTGTATGGTGCGTAAAAAAACTTCGACAATATCTTTTAACAACAAAGGACAAACCATTTATTATTAAAACCGATCACCGAGCATTAGTATGGCTGAAAAATTGTAAGGATCCGAGTCAACGACTCCTTCGCTGGAGGCTTCGTATGGAAGAGTATTATTACGACATCGAATACGTTAAAGGAAAAGACAATGTCGTTGCCGATGCACTCTCCCGAGTCTTTAATATCATGAAACAGCCTCCGGAGGAATGGGACGACGACACCACCAAATTTTGGGATTCACACGAAAGGAAACAATATACTAAGGGACA
Organism: Anoncus sp. PSUC_FEM 10030000; assembly: GCA_018902145.1. NCBI lineage: Eukaryota > Metazoa > Arthropoda > Insecta > Hymenoptera > Ichneumonidae > Anoncus > Anoncus sp. PSUC_FEM 10030000. Next base: position 5,613 of record JABSMQ010279471.1, on the reverse strand, counting down.
ATGGGGCAACGCCTTCCCTCATTTCTCAAAGATACGAGAGAAGAAGGTTACTAAGGATCCAGGATGTCAAATATTAAATTACATCAACAACCTGGAAGACGCAGATGAGTCGCTCGAAAAAGAAGTAAAATATCAGGATATAAAACTCTTTCCTAACAGAACCGAATATCCGGGATGGAAACGTCTAACAGCGCGGATAAAAAATAAAAACAAGGAAGGAATGGTATTTTTAAACAAGGATGACTTTGAGGACGAACTCATTAAATGGTTACACGAACAGCGAGACAACGAACAAAAGATCCGATTATACGTAAACCCAAAGGAATTCACACCCTTGGGGATCGGGAGAATCGAAGAACTACTCCGAGAATTCGTTAAAACCAATCCGACGTCAGTACAGTTCTGCCGGACCACCCAAGAAGCACCCACACAGGAACAACGAGCGGACATATTGAAGTCAGCACACGGTGATGCTGCAGGCCATAATGGAACCTTGAAAATGAAAGACATAATTACTCAAATTGCCCGATGGAAAGGTATGGATCAGGATATCGCTGATTACGCCGCCAGATGCGATATCTGTCAACGATACAAGAAGGAAAGCGTTCGTCAGAAACCGGCAGGTAGAGAAATGGAATACGTTACTAAACCAAACGAGAAAGTGGCCATAGATTTGGTCGGACCATTGCCAACTACGAACTCTGACCACAGCTACATCTTGACAATGCAAGACACACTGACGAAGTTTATTCTCCTTGCCCCCTTAAAGAGAAAAACCGCGATCCAGGTATTTAAGGCTTTACACGATTCGTGGTTCTGCATAATAGGATTCCCCAAACAGATTCTCAGCGATATGGGCACAGAATTCAACAATGAATTGATGACCAGATTCGAGAAACTTTACGGAATCAAACATATAACAACCACTGCATATCACCCACAAGGCAACGGCGCAATCGAGAGAATGCATGGCGCTCTTAAAAATAATATTAGAACAACAATACAAGACAGGCCGAACACATGGGACACTGTGCTGCCAATAATGACGAAAGTATGGAATACCACCATCCATTCAACTCTAGATATGACACCTCACAGTCTCATGTTCCCGCACCTACCAAACGTACCGAACAACTTCACAAAACCAGAACCTGAAAAAACAAAATCCCGGGCACTGGCTTGGGCCAAAGAATTGGAAAAGAAAGTTTACCAAGCCCACTTACGACTCCAAGAGGCAACAATAAGACACAAGAAAAGGGTGGATGCCGGAATAGTCCGACAATTGCCGATTTACGCACAAGGAGATGAGATATTGATCCACAACAATGCCAAGAAACATTCGCTTGATAAAGAATGGCAGGGACCATATGTAATCGAAGCTATTAACATTGATAAAAACAACGTAATGATAACCCACAATAACGAATCCAAATGGATCCATATCTCCCACACAAAACCCTATATCCGTTACGAAAACGCTAATCCACCAGTACCAAAATTAAAAATAACAAAAAAACAAAATAAACTTTTTGTTCAGTTCGAAGATCAATAAAGAGAGATCCCTGTGCGATAACCATGACATTTCAGTACTTGTACAATTTTTCAGGCGGGGAGCAGAAGGACATTACACACTGAAACCAATCTACGGTACGCTCGTGCAAGAAAACATTGGGAGAGTGTACGCGTATCAGGAGAAATGGAAGATAATCCACGTCGTCGACACAGAACCGGTCTTCACTCGTCTATCCGAAATAGAGGGAGCAAGTAAGGAACTGCAGAACAAAATCGAATCGGTAGGCGACCCGACCGGAAATCTAGAGCTCAACCAAAAGGTGCTCGTTATGGAGAACGAACGGTTACGAAACTCGTTAAGGACCCTCAACAAGATTCTGGGACTATACGACCTTTCGACGCATATAACCATATCGACAACAACCCCTGCTACGGACCCGATAATAACAACCCCAAAGGTATGGAATATCAGCGACGCCAACAGGGGAAACTTCGAAGCGTATGCGGAAATATTCGGAGTCGACGCGGTCGTAACTGCCATCCGGCGTAAGGAAAAATCGTCCGGAAAAGCGGATCACCTCGCAAGGGATGTACCTACCCAACGCAATCAGGCTCGCCGCAGGAGGAGAGGAATATTAAACTTCGGGGGATCGGTACAAAAGTTTCTTTGGGGAACAGCTGACGCAGAGGATCTGCGTGTTATAAACACCAACATCAAAAAACTTGCGAATACAACCGAGGGATTGACTCTCATACTCCGGAAACAAATGACAATTACCCAGGACCAGATTCATACCTTGGAGATAAATCAAAAGGCAGTCACCGAATATCTCCAAACCTTGGATCAAGAAGTGAAGAGGGCTGCAAACGAAACAAATCGGCTACGATATATCACCTTACTGGAAAACCGCCAAAGATACCTGGGTGGATTACAAAAAAGTTTAGAACGCGACATAGCAACGATCAACTTTGCCATCGAAGTGGGGAAACATGGGATCATCCAGCCACTGCTTTTTCCACCTGAAAAGCTAATAGAATCAATCAAGGCTTTTGAGGATCAATATGGGAAGCATCTCGTCGAAACAGCAGAAGAAAACTACCAAACGTTCGTTGATATGTCGGACATCGCGATACTAACATCAAGAAAGAAAATTGCCTATATCGTCACGCTACCCAACCTCGAAAAGCAACCTTGGATCCTGATCAGGAATACACCGGTACCACAAATGGTCAACGGGACATACATTGTTGTTCTGCCGACATACTCTGAGCGGATGGAGCGAAATAACTTCACGAGGGAAGTTAGGCCTGAAGAACTCAAGGCGATCAACGGGGACTTCGTATCAAAATATTACGGAGTGGAGCACACGTCCGATTCTATTTCCCTTTGCGAGAACCCGAGTAATACCGTACCAGAATGTAGAATAACTAATTTCGAAGTCAAAGATTTTGCTTACATAACCACAACTCAAGCTCAAATATTGATACCTAGTAGCCGCCCAGAAACACTAACCTTAGTATGCACTAACGCGCATCAGGTGTTTGAATTAACGAAGCCTTCAATTATCGAAACTGACGAGAAATGCGAGCTCCACACTAAGACCTCTCGGGTCAAACTATTGCAAACGAGAACCAAAGTCTCGTCTGAGGTGTTCAATGTTGAGATTGCGATAAACTACACACTGCCAGAATTCAAGCAAAGCCCACTCATGCTACATAGATTGAATATTGAGACTTTGAAAGATTACAGTACGACTATAAAATCACTCAATCAGGAGTTAAAGAATAGCCATGTTCAACTACTCGTTAATAATGAATGGACAAACTTTAAAGGAATCGTATTACCTAGTATAGCAACAATAATATCTGGAATGTTCGTGACTGGTATCGTGGTTCTAGCTATCAAAATGGGTCTATGTACATGGCTACTAAAAGGTTTCTTGGGATGCTGTAACAAACAAAGAGCAACCGAGTTCCAACTCCAGCAAGAAAATAAGCGATTAGAGGGGCTACGAAAAACCAACCGCGAGTTGGTCATGAAGCTGGATGACTGAAACGAGGACGTTTCTCGATCTAGCCGGGGGGGTGTCACGATCCGCGCCTCATTGTCATCGTTTTCTAATACTTACGGCTATCCCATGTATTATTAGACTCGCTAATCCTCATTCTTCTTTAGCTTACAACGGGCCGTCTCTTTATTCTTACAATAAACGGCTTTCGTCGCGACAGCGTTCGTCGCGACAGCACTATAATAAGAATCCCTCTCTCTCTACCGGGAGAAACCCATCGATCCCTGCTAGGAAAAGGATCATCGAAGAAGTCCTACGCGCTGATTGGACAGTGCGTACAATTTCGGAGGCATTTCCCACCAATGAGGGAAATGCACTGTGTCCCCACTCGAACGGGACGCTCACCAACGCGCCGTGCGTCCAGTCACGTACGCATTTCCCCCAGGCGAGGGAAATGCTCTGTATCCCCACCCAAGAGGGACCACCTCGGAAAATCAAGAACATGTTAGCAGTGGCAGTCTTCAACAAGAGCGCTTACGGTGAACTTCGGCTAACAGAACGGTTTCCACCTAGTATTGTGTCGAGTCACCGTAAACGGAACAGTGTTTGTCGCGATATCATTAAGTTAAATTGTATTTGAGTGTGTTAATAAAGAAACGAAGTCTTTTACGTTAATTCGTGTTAACAATTATTTCACGTCTCGCGAAATATCACGAGTGTGACTGCTCTCTCAGTCACTGGCGATCCCGAGACCCAGGTTTCCAAAAAGTCGCATGACAATTTGGCGATCCTGCCAGGATATACGCTAGTGAAATTGCAAAGTTTCTTGCTACGTATATCTCCGTGACGAACCGCTTCTCACGCAGATCTGGAAAATTGAAAAAAAAAAAAAAAAATATCTCTACGCAACATCAAGAGATCGCTTGACGGGAATAAATAAGAACACAGTTAACGAGTGGTGATAGTAAAGTGAACTCTGTTGAAACGAAATAGAAATTGTTCGAAAGTACATTTCTCAGTAAGCGGACAAAGTAACTTGAAACATCATTTGACGCGCAGTTGAAAGTGCATCATCCAGTAAGCTGCCCGAAAATAAAAGCCACGCCGCGCACGGTGGAAACGCGAAGAAGAGGACTCCTGATTCTCAAGAAAAACGAAGTTCCGCTGCAGCTGCACCCAATGATTCCAGTACTTGGCCTGCTCCTGCTCTCCGTAATAACGTAAGTACAAGAATTGATTTGTCTTGTTGTTGTACCGGGACGCTCTCTTGAGATCAGTATTCGACGGAATATATATATATGTATAAAAAGAAAAAAGTTGTTATAAAATATCTCATGATTCTTCCACGTCCCAATATAGCTGCCGGGTTGATGCAGGCTTGCTAATTAGTTTTGTGCGGTTGGATCCACCAGCTATATTGGGTACCGATCGCTGCAAATGGCCCAAGCAATATCGTCCAGTGGTCAGCACAAAATCTCTGTCATCACCGCTCTTCCGCTTGGTAACCAACTCTTCCCCTACCTGGTCCTGTCTTGTCGAGCGGTTCCGGTCGCTTTGACCTTTTAAGCGACCATTATAAACCACTTATTGGGGGGGGGGCACGATGCCATATGTGTCATCGGATCGTCGATGGAGAGAACCTTTTCCCATCCCTCCTGCTACCATGCAGCTATCGCAAGTATAATTTCGTTAACAGGGAATCGATATCTATCATGCGATGGATACGGTGATGCTTCCGATGCTTCTACTCGAACCATCGCATCCAACGATAATAACATTTACCGCATTTTATTTTATGATATACGTGTACGAACCATTCTCCGTAAAATGGTTCGTACATTTTTCCTATTGCCCTCCTAAGCTTTTCAATTGTTTGCCAATTAGCTGCCTTTTATTTTAATCCATCTTCTCTCTTTTCTTTGAGAAAAGAATAAATAAAACATTACATCTTGAGAACTGCTGAGTGTGCCACTTGGATCTTTTTTTCTTGCAATTGGGCGTTGACTTGAAAAAATTGCGTTGAAGAAAAAATTTTCCCTAAGCTTTAGAGTTAATTTTTGGCGGCTAAAAAAATAGCCGAAAAACGGCCATG
>JABSMQ010278361.1:0-10256 GCA_018902145.1 Anoncus sp. PSUC_FEM 10030000 | reverse complement strand
CCCCTGTACCAGCACAGACATCAGCATTTGCACCAATTAAACGATCAATAAAATCAATTATTGAAAATCAAAACCCAAGGTATAAACCACTTTTGGATAGAGATTATGACCCGGGATACGATCCGCCACAACGAAATTACCGACAATATCCGGTATACACTGGGCAAGATTTGGGACAGCGTATAGTGGATTGGAAATTCCAAAACGCCGGCCCTGGAGTTCTAAAGGTCACCGAAGCAGCAAACTCAGTCAAGATTGAAATCGGAATCAACACTACGTTCGCCGCTTAACAAATATGGGAAAACGCTGTTTTCACCGCAATGGGAATGATTAGCTCAAACAACACCTCTGCGATTGCATTCGTATCATTGATAAAAAATCAAACGATTAAAGGGAAATTGATCATCGCAAAAGCTACTGAAGAATCGCGAGAGGGATCAATACTAACGATCGAGAGACTTATCAGATGGGTAAGATCTCAATGCGAAGAAAGATATACCAGCACTCAGGTGACGGATATGATTGCAAAACTAACTTGCAAAGATATGTTGTTCATCGAACAATCCATCCAATCTTTTAACGACCTATACATGAAACTTCAAACGGCTTTGATTCACGAGAATCAGCTAGGTGATGACCAACCACCAATAATGATGATTGAGGGATCAGCGATTGAACGATTTATTGAAGGAATGCCGCGAGGAAAGATCCAAGAACATTTCTTGTTAAATCGCGATCGTTATCCTACGCTCGCTACGCTACAAGCAGCCGCAATCACAGCCGTGAGAACGATTTCGGAAGATAGTGCCTCTCATGAATTGGAAAAATCACTGCTCATGCAATACCGCAATGAACCAAATGGTCGGCAAATAATCAATGGATTACTTACCGAAAAACACTGGAATAAAGGTTCAAATTGCCCAGCACAAGCATCATCTCGACTCCCAATCAAGACATGGCAGTCGGGTAGACAATGGAAACCACCGTTCCACCCATCACCGGGTATGACTAAGCCCCATCGAGTCAATGTAACTGAGCTTTTGGAAATTGAGAAAGAAGGAAACATCACGTTCATTCCTGAACATGAAGGAGCATTGTATGAATACTTTCAGAACAATGTTGAGGATGGAGAGATATGGAACATCTCTGACGTAACTTGCTTTAATTGCCAACAAAAGGGACATTTCAGTCGAAATTGTCCGCAGAAGAAGACGTCGATTTTCCAGCAGCGCCAAGGAAAAACGCCTTACAAGCCGCAAGTAAACACAACGGAAGAGGTAATTGGGAATCCAAACCCAGAAGAAGAGAGTACATTGAAAAACGAGGAAGAAAGCCAAAACCAGTACCAGCTGGATACATCGGAAGAGACAGAGTTAACAATGTATCAACCATCAGACGAGGAAACGGACAACCAAACATGGTCCTAAAGACGACACCAGATGGTGGCGTCCTTCGACGAGTACAGCTAGAGTTCAAAGAAATAAAAAGTCCAGTCCAACTTATGGTAGATACAGGAGCGACAATCAACTTAATAAAGAAACGGGCAGTCATGGATGATCATGGGAATTATTTGTGTAAAATCAGAAAAAGGAAGACAGTTTTTCAAACGGGTTCTTCCAACACCGAGAGTGAACATATCGCTCCTCTCACGCATAACGGCTTAAGTTCAGAATTCGTTATAATCGAGAATTCATATCCGCTTGCCACGGAAGGAGATGGAATTATGGGATTGAGATTCATGGGGCAACACAGATTCAAAGTAGAGCTTGATCAAATACAACTTAGTGGAATCAATCACGACCTTCTGTCAAAAAGAACGAAGCTTAAAGGAAATTCCATAAACAGAATCATACTCGAAGGATTAGAACCAAAGCGAACATATCTAGTCCGCCACTGTAACAATCACAAGCAATTAACGGGTTTTATGCCTGAAATCATTATTCAAGCAGACAAACACGGAAATGCCACTGGAAACCTAATACCTGTTCGAGATATGAATTTCAACACACAAAATCTATTGGTTGAGCGCATAAATCATTTAACAATAAATGAATTAACGAATAAAGAAAGAATCGCGGATGTTATTAAAGAAATTGGAATTCCCGAGAACCTCCCAAAGGAAGTTCGAAGAGATATACATGGAATTGTTTCACAATATCCCGATTTATTCACTCTATCTACAGAAGATCTTCCATGCACGCAACTAACTGAACACGTTATAGAAACAGATAAAATCGTTTCTGTCGGAAGTATGAGACTCCAAGTATGAGACTTGAAAAGAGTAGATTACAATAAACAATTTACCCTAACGACAGATGCATCCGACGTAGGATTGGGAGCTGTGTTATCCCAAAATGGACATCCCATCTATTATCTGTCTAGAGCTCTTCATGATGCAGAGACTAGATACTCTACAACAGAAAAGGAAATGCTTGCCGTTATTTGGTCAGTTACAAAACTGCGACATTATTTACTTACAAAACCAGAAAATCCATTCATTCTACAAACTGACCACGCCGCATTAAAATGGTTTAACAACTTCAATGGACCAAATCAACGACTATTGAGATGGAGACTGAAACTTGCTGACTATAATTTCAAAGTCGAACACATCAAAGGTAAAACAAATGTTGTCGCTGATCACCTATCTCGGGTAATGAACCATCGAGAATATATATCAACGATTCATCAATATTTGAACAATATTCGACTAAAGAGAAAATTCTCTCTTTGGCCAAATATCACGACTACCGAAAAATGGATTCGCCTAACGTCATCAAGTAAAGCAAAGACGAATAACACCCTTATCATTGATTTGAAAGATTCCATAGACACCTTAAAGGAATACATAAGAAAATATAAAGAACGAGTTTATCTTTACACTGACTCGACTCTAGACACCCGAGCCGACCAGAGTAACCTTATCTCGCAACTAAGATCGATATCAAAGGAACCCGACACACCAAGAATAACTCTGTGTGTTACCGGAAGAAAAGAACCAAAAGACAACGATAAACTAGGTCTAATTCGAGCAAATCATAATGAGATTCGGGGACATGCTGGAATAGCCGAAACTTATAGAAGAGTGAAAGAGATTGCGAGATGGAAAAAACCTGATACAAGACATTAAAGATTTCGTTTCTACTTGTCCAATCTGTCAACAATATAAATCCAGTTCGCATAAACAAGTTTTTGAACCAGGATTAATGGACACACCGAAATTTTCGAACGAGAAAATCGCGATCGACCTTGTCGGTCCATTGCCGAAATCCTAGCGAGGAAAGACCTACGTATTAACGATACAAGATCAATTAACAAAATTCGTTATCTGCGTACCAATCAAAGACAAATCAGCAAAAAATGTAGCAGACGCTTTGAACCGAAATTGGTTTACGATAATAGGATGCCCCGTCGTCATATTATCAGACAATGGATCCGAATTTTGTAATGACTTAATGAAACGAATGGAAGAAGACTTTAACATCAAACATATAACAACATCACGATATAACCCACAATCAAATGGCGCCATTGAAAGAATGCATCAGGAATTACGAAATTTTATCCGAACGAGTTGTTTGGAAAACACTCATAACTGGGACGAAGCAACGAGATATATGTCATTCGCATATAATAATTCTCGACAATCTTCGATCGGAACTACCCCATTCGAATTAATGTTTCCTCACCCAGCAAATTTCCCGAATTCTATCGAGGAACTAAATCTAGACAACCCCAATGCAAAGCAACGAGCGAACTTATACAAAACCGAGCAAGCAGCTAGGCTTGAACGCGCTCTAGCGCAACTCATCGAAAGTCGACAAAAGAATTTCGAATCAGGAAAGGAAAAGGCAACAGGTCATTTGATAACTAAAGGAGATCGAATTTGGGTAATGAACTATCAACGACGAAACGCTAGCGAACCCGAATGGGTTGGCCCATATAAAGTCGCAATGATAGATAATGAAAATAGGAAGATCGGATATATAAAAGACCCTACGAACCCTCGAATCATCTCGAAAAATAATATTCGGAATGTAAAACTAGCCGTTTTAACGACTGATAAGGAATACATAAAAAGGGTAAAAACAGAAACAAAGACGGAAGACAAGATGTTGGTTTCAGAGCGATAATACCCAAGATTACGGTACGACGTGATCCACAAACTGGAGATTGGAAGAAGATATCATCGCAACCTAGCACTTCCGGTCAATCAGTCAATCGAACGTGCTATCCAAAATTCGAAAGACCAAAGGAGCTTATAATCTACGGCGACCTACGAAATACGAATCTAAATATCAATGGGCGAAAGGATATAGAGACACAACGAATAGCAAAGGAAATGAAAAAAGACGAGCTACCGCATCCATTGACAAATCAGAACTAATTGGAAAACCGTTTAAATCCTTTCAGCCTCCTAAAGGTATTCGCAGCCGAAGATGTTCAGATAACAACCATAAATGGCACACTACTACAAGAAAATCTAGGACACGTTTATCTGTTCTCAGAAACTTGGAATTTGTATCATTTCATCAATATCACTTCCTTGGAAACTCAGCGACTAAAATTACACGAACGACGTTTGACATATGACGCTATTACTAGGGACTTTACTGGAAAAGGAATAATATTGGACGCAGGAGATCAAACATTGTTAACCACATTATTAACACAGTTGGATAATGAATTAGAGCTAATCGAGCACCGTATTAAAATCATCTGGGCAACCTTAGGACAAGAACCACAACTTACGAAATTCAAACGGACAGAAATGTATTATCCATTAATACATTCACTACCTACCAATAGTACAAATGTAGCACCCGTATTAACTGCATCAGATACCATCAGATCACCGACATCTGTAACGAACGCCTCTTCACCAAAAAAATCTACAAATATTCGGATACCAAGACACGAGAGATCATTCTGCCGGTTCGGACTGTGCAACCCTTCAGAGTACTGCTGTTCTACAGAAGAATGTTGTTCCGTTGGACCATACCTGGTCACGAGAAAACAAACCACGGAACCAACATATGCCTTCAAACAATACGAACCTTACAAAACCAGAGATGGAAAGTACGATAAGTACCTCGCTTGGACAGAGGAACAACCCAAAGCCGATTCAATATCGACTCTCATGAAAACACCAGCAGATATCCCTACGGAGACGTCTTTCGTAGTTAACAGAGATAATTCAATCTCATATTGGAAACGAATATGGGAAGAGCTTATCGACTTAACATCACTAGACACATTCTCAAGAAGACGAAAAAGGAGCCTACTACCATTCGCCGGTTCAATCCAGAGATGGCTCTATGGAACCATGGACGAGGAAGGCGAGAAAGTCATCACCCAAAACTTCGAGAAACTATTCAATTCAACGAACACCACGATAACGGTGATACAAGATCATATTAGACTAACCAGTAAACAGATCGAAGTATTGAACTCAAACCAGATCAAAATAGGATAAGCTATCGACAAACTGACCGAAGAAGTCCAGAAAATTGAAACCACCACTAGGGACACTCGACAATACGAACAAATGATGTCACTGACGATTACGGAAGCCATGAACGTAGCTAACTTAGCAGACAAAATCGTTACCGCTATTCAACTAAGGCAGAACGGCATAATTGACCCTGGACTCTATGCACCAACAGAACTAATGATGGTATTGAAAGAATTTGAAAAGCAATACAGAATACGACATTTAATTCCGACAAAAAACACCAATTACCATCGTTTCATAGCGCTATCCGACGTAACCATTTTTTGTATAAATAATTGTTTAATGTACGGCATTTCAGTACCGAGACCTGAAGTCACACCGTGGAAATACTCCCAAAATACTCCCATGCCTATTTCATTAAATTACACTCAGGTAATACTGTTACCGAAATATTTATATAAATTTGAAAGAGCCGAATATGTGAGAGAAGCACTCCCAAAACAATTACGTAAAGCATCACCCTATGTGATAGCGCCATATAAAGGAGTAGCCCATAAGAAATCATCTATCGATTTATGCGAAAATTATGTAAAGGAGTCGGAAAAATTATGTAAAGTAGTAACATTCAAAGTCGGAGACATTGCCTTTATTGAAACCAGCAAAAGCCAAATCATTTTGCCACCCGCGAAAGGGGTACAAGTCACTCTGACTTGTGACTCAGAACCGAGCCAAATTATGGAAATCATAAAACCAATAGTTATTGCTTCGAATAAATCGTGTGAGTTATTAACGTTAAATAGTAGAATTAAAATACGGATTGAATTAAATATTACTACTATAAAAGAATTATTTGTGTGGAATGTGACAAATATAACTAAGCTAGTTAAGGGAAATGAATTTAAATTAGACCACAAAATCGATTTGGAAATATTAGCTCCTTAAGCAGAAACCATAAACAAAATAATTCAAGAATTAGAAGATGCAAAGGTAACTCAAGAATATAATAAAGAAACATTCTGGTCCTGGGATTCATTAAAGGATTTAGCCACCTCAGTAGGCTTATCAATCCTAATTGGAGGAATCCTGTCTCTATTATTCAAATTTGGAATACTATTATCATTTTGGAAAGGTATTAAACCAGCTTTCAAAACGTGTTGCAAAGTGAAAAGTAAACAAGAAAAAACAGAAATGGAATTAAAAAGAATCAAAAAAGCTTATCAGCTCGCAACACAAAATGAAGAAGCATAATCACAGCAAAGAAAATACGAGGACGTATTTAAATCTAATCAGGGGGGTGTTAAATATTATTCACCAAGCGGATCTATTTATCTTAAACCGCGTCACTCATAAGCAACTGCGTTGTTATGCTTAATCAGCTACTGGTAAATATTACTCACCTCGTCACCAAGCGTATCTATTTATCCTAAACTGCATTACTCATAAGCAACTGCGTTGTTATACTTAATCTATGGAAGGAGCGACGCCGCTATAAGCCTCATGATTCAGAGGACCCATGGACCCATGACCTATGGAATCCTACTCATCATTCGACTGCTCGTCACCCAAAAGGACCACGTATACTATCCCAAATGTACCCCCGCTTACCACCGGAGATATCCACTCCAAGGAATATAAATACGACGTCCTCGCGACCTTTCGACAGTCCGAGACTATGCGCGAACGCTTGACGATAGTCTCTCTACGATATCATTCCTAATATATTCATACTTATTGTAATCATCGTATTGGCAGTCGTATCGTGTTATCCACGGTAAATTAAATAACATAATAATATTCGACTCTACGTGTCTCATATTATTGGTAGCTAACCCTACCTGGCGATCCTAGTGACCATCCGGAGATTACAAGGAGTAATCTCACAACAAATTGGCGATCCTGCCAGGATTGCAAAAACCACGATTGAAGAATTTGGCGCAAAACAAATTCTGATCTCAAACGTTTGCAATCTTTGTGACGAATCACGGAACTTCTGGTAAATCCTGCGGGAACAACGCTGGAGTCCACCGGTTTGCTGTGAATACGAGAACAGCTTCGTATTACGCCAAACGATTTGACTGATCAAATATTCGCAACGCCACCAACGAATCTGTCAATATCATCGACCACATACTTTGAGCCACACCAAACACTGACGTACATACGGACGTGGGCCAATATTTAGTGGACATATTGGAAGGTAGGTGTATCCAAGGGGATACACAAGTCTGACCGCCAAGGCGAATCATCAGACGAAGGAACCAAGGAAAGCATCACATCTGTGACGCTGCATCCGCATCTGAAAAGCAACTACTTGACCCACCTACATCCGAGTGAAAACCAAGGGCTCCACTCGAAGCGGGAACAACAGAAGGCTAACGAAGAACCTCGCTGTTGCTCTGGAGAGTAACTGACAAGGCAAGGTTAGGATCGACGATGTCTTTCGTCAAGATCATCTTGTTCATCGAACTGTGAGTACGACAAATTAATTTGCTGTTTCATATTTCGATACTACCTATTACGGATCGGTAGCTTGTCAATTATTGTAAAATTGGGGATAATAAATTGCCGGTTGATCGAAGAGTCTGCGCTAACGTAACTCTGTGAGATATAAGACTGGGTTGACCTGCAGCCAAGACCAGTAAACCGTTAACTTCTGTAACAACAAACAGCAAGTCATACGCTGTCTTCGCAACGTCTGTGCATTTATCCTAAATTTCAGTTTCACGTAAGCTACAAACGTATCCAACAACCTGGTCGCAGTAATTAGTAACTTCACTGCCTAATTAGTCTGTTAGATGAATGCCAGAAGACACTTTAATTAATTGAAGACGTCCGCCATAACGTAACCGCTTAACCGTCGGTTGAAAATAACGAAGTCAAAAAAAAGAATACTCCAATTAAAATTAAAGGTTCTCCCCTTGCAATTAAACAAAAAAAAAAAAATTGTGACGGATTCACGAGAAGAGGCCAAGTTTAGTAGTAAAGTTAAAGGCCATCGTAAACAAATTATAACTTTCTATCAATTCTCTTTCAAGCTCGATTCAGAATTGACACGGTAACTTTCCAGTCTATCAACTGTGCACAAATTCGATACTGAAGATTGCGAAAAGCAATAAGAAATTAAAATCAAGTCTATTTCAAAGTAAAATGAATTGAATAAATTTCCAAAGGATTCTTAGCAGAACTTTGCACTGTCCGAGACCACGGAGAAAACGGGTCAAAACAAATAAGTATCTATAAGGATTAATAAATCAATAGAATCCCGACGCGTAATTTGCTATATACGTTGTAAAACATCAGACAAGGTAAATTCATATCAATTCGCGTAAAACAACATCGCTTTAATCTACGAGAAATAAACTCAGATAAAATGACTGACAACGAGTACAACACAATTCGCGACGACGAATCAGAAATGAGAACGCGACCCAGATGGAGTCAATTGACGGAGGAAGAAAGGGTAAAATGGACCGACGATTTAATTCGTTACATTCGAAACGACTTGGTGCACTTGCTCTATCAACCGGACTATTCAAAAACAGTAACGGAAGCAGAATTTTTGTACCTTACCGACAAAATCCATGCACACCTAGGGAACCTTCAGGAATTAAATAAAAATCCAGAATCCAAGGCAAGAGCAGACCTGAGAGGGTTACCGATGCTGAAACTCTATGTAAATAAATTACCAAAAACTCATCACGATTATTTGAAAACCATTTCCACCGAACATGCACTAAGATCAGGCGCTACGGAAGGCTTTAAGAGAACGCGAGCGCGTCAACAGCTTGAAGAGATAAGAACCGGAGATACAATCACCGCGGCCGAAGTATATGAAGCCGACACTCGACGAGATACGCCAATGTCTATGACAACGAACGATTCGATTACTCATGAAGTGAACAGGGCAACTAACATAATGAGATATCCCACGAGCCGCGTTATCTCATCAATCGAGGAGGATCCAGAGAATCCACCGGTATACCAACCACCACCAAATACACGGGTGAGACTATACCCATCACCGACACAGCGTGACCTCACAACGACATTACCAATGACGCCTGACGAAAGATCTGCCGCCGCAGCAATGGTTCAACAAAATATCTCAAACGCTATGAAAGCAACAACAAATGAAGCCCGAAGAGAACAAATGGTCCCAATAGTCGAAATCGCGTTAAGATATTTCGTCGATCGAGTTCCAGACGCAAGCAAAAATATCCCAGATCTGTTCGACACATTGTTCTTTACGTTCCTGAAACAAAACTTCTATGATATCTCAACGGAAAGAATACGCGACATCAGAAACATCCTGGTGAGATTCGATGTACCAGTAGAAGTGGATGACGAGATTATATGGAGGAACATACAAGAAGCCAGAGGTGAGATACCACCATCCTATCGGTCCATCATGACCCCAACCCTTCGCCCAATTCCTTTAAACGCAACCTCGAATTCTCGAAGAATCCTAATCCTAAATGTAACTGAGCTTTTGGAAATTGAGAAAGAAGAAAACATCACGTTCATCCCTGAACATAAAGGAGCATTGTATGAATACTTTCAGAACAATGTTGAGGATGGAGAGATATGGAACATCTCTGATGTAACTTGCTTTAATTGCCAACAAAAGGGACATTTCAGTCGAAGTTGTCCGCAGAAGAAAACGTCAATTTTTCAGCAGCGCCAAGGAAAAACGCCTTACAAGCCGCAAGTAAACACAACGGAAAAGGTAATTGGGAATCCAAACCCAGAAGAAGAGAGTACATTGAAAAACGAGGAAGAAAGCCAAAACCAGTACCAGCTG
>JABSMQ010277253.1:0-16903 GCA_018902145.1 Anoncus sp. PSUC_FEM 10030000 | reverse complement strand
TAAGAAAAAATAGAAAAAAATGTCGTTTCAACATTCGTTTTTGGCCAATGGTCAAGACTAAAGTCATGAGACCTTTACAAAAAGTACTACCGAATGCCGACGAATCAATCACTACTGAGCGTAAGCGTTTACAAAAATTGAATATCGTATTGTACGATCAATTGATAACCGGTGAGCACGAAACACTCGAATTGCTGATGGATTCCTCTGGTTGCACAGGCTTGGAAGAATACGAACTGGCTATACGTAGCACACTGAAAAGGCCATTGGTAATGCAACGTTGTGACATCAAGGATATATACGTGAACAGTTATAATCCAGCATTGCTCCAAATGATGGCATCCAATAACGATATACAGTATATTCTTGAAGAATATGCTTGTGCTGCATATATAGTCGACTACATCGCAAGCTTATTGCATCGCAAGTTCCGGGATTTGATTAAGGGTGAACAAATGCAACCGGAAACCAACAGCGAGGAGGTCGTGGAAGCTCGAATTGACATTAGTTCACGGAAACTTATGGCCAGTTACAGTACGAATTTGTTGAAGGTCATAGAAATTTCTGCACAGGAAGCGGCTTGGTCTTTGCTACGATTCCCAATCACCCGTGGTTCTCGGAACTGCATATTTGTTTGTACAATGCTGCCACATGAGCGAGTTCGGGCACATCGCGCAATGTCCGACTTGCGTGAACTTGAGGACGATGATACCGATCTGTAGCAAAAAAATATATTTGAAAAATACGCCGTGAGACCGACAGATATGGAATCGATTATACGGGCACAATTTGCCGCGGGGTACGAATCAATACCAAAATCTAAACCTCCTCAGTACAGAAAAAGATGATTTAACAAAATTTTGCGATATCGAGGCTACAGGAAGTGCGACGAGTACGACCAACACTTACGTGAATTGGTTACCCTACATCATCCCTGGCGTGACGAAGATTTTGAAATACTGAAAAATCATCGTTCGCTACAAGCACACCGAGAAAATATAGAACAAATTAACACAGCTCGATTAGAATTCGAATACTGGTTAGACCTGGAGCAAGTGATCGAAGAACAGAAGGCATGGTACGAGGAGGAAGAAACACCTAACAAGGAATTAAATTCGAGTTCTATACACAAAGCCAAATATACCGAGTTGGGTTACGATCCAGGAGAGGTGTTCGGTAACGTCGGCATTGGAAATGGAGCACCTGACTTTGATCCAGAATATTTGCAACACAACACCATGATTGGATTGTTGAAACGTAAAACTAGCGTGACGAACGAAACATTTATGTTACAAATGCGCATAGTCAATTTCAAACAAAGAGCTCTATTGTACGAAATAATGTATCGAAAATCTACCAATAACGTTACACCATTACGTTTTTTCTTCACTGGACCTGCAGGCTCGGGTAAATCATTCACTATTCACATGCTCATAGAAGTATATGAAAAAATATACCCATGTCCCGAGAGTGACGCTTTCACTGTGATAGTTTGCGCATCAACTGGTAAAGCCGCGTTTAACATTTACGGAGTAACAGGTCATTCAGCATTCAAACTTTCAATACATAATTCCAACACCAAATTAAGTGGACAAGCAAGACAAGAAATGATAAATGCCTACAGGCATACGCAAGCTGTCATAATAGACGAAGTGAGCATGATATCACACCATATACTAACAATGGTGGATCAACGCTTACGACAAGCTAAGGGAACTCCGGACCAATGTTTTGGAGGTATAGATGTCATATTATGTGGTGATCTTCACCAATCGCCACCGGTGCAAGACTTACCTATATATCGAAGTCGCGACACTTTTGGACCACTGCTCTGGCTGGAATTTTAGCGGTTTGAACTAACTCAGGTAATGAGACAATCCGACAACATCTTCTCGGCCATACTGACGAAAATTGGAAACGGTGATCCTCTAAGTGATGAGGAAAAATGTATTATCGAAAGCCATTTTATCGTCACATCAGTCCCAGTGACTGTACACACGGAATATATACCCAATAATGCAATTCGTGTGTTTTCCACCAATAAATTGGTCGACGCATACAATGATCACAGATTGCAGGATGCACCCATCGCATTCCATGGTATCGATACGTTGGAGGGAGACGTATCTGTAGATGCGGGGAACGTCATGTTGCGAGCAGTTCGCTACCGTTCGTCAACTGAAAACCAAGGTCTGCCTACTGTCCTAAAGCTAAAAAAAAACACACCCTATATGCTCACATCGAATATCGACACCTCCGATGGATTGGTCAACGGAGCGTTCGAAATCCTCAGTAGTAAGGGGACTGTTTGGGGAGACAGACGCTACGTCACGGCCAGCGCCAGACCCCTCGCGCGGGGGCCCTGCAGAGCAGGGGCCCCGCAGCTCGCTATGGCTGTGGCCGTGACGTCTCGTCTGTCTCCCCAAACAGTCCCCAGAAGAAAAAAAAATACTCACGCATATATTTACCTATACACTCTCTCACGTGTGTGTGGATCCTGCGGATATTTTGGGGAAAGTCTATGATGATTTACCATATACTCCTGCGCCTCTCTATGGCTGTGGCCGTGACGTCTCGTCTGTCTCCCCAAACGGTCCCCAGAAGAAGAAAATTACTCACGCATATATTTACCTATACACTCTCTCGAGTGTGTATGGGTCCTGCAGACATTTTGGGGAAAGTCGATGATGATGTCCCATATACTCATAGGTAGAGGTCTCCCCATTGTACGTGAAAAATTCAGGGAGGGGGTTTTTGATGCTGAGTAGCGTGGATGTGCGCGTGGCGAAGGCTGCGGGGCGACTGAGGTGTGCGCCGCGGGGATTCTTAGGGCCGCGGTCTTTCTGGCGTCGTGGTGGGAGGAGGTCGGCAAGGCTGATTTCGATTAATAAAAATAAATATACTCTGATACTTGCAGATACATAGGGAACTGTTTTATCAATCATCGGCGAAGAATTATTGTGGTGGAGGATGTTTTATATTATTTTTCGAATTTTACGTGTGTACGAAAATTTTATTTAATACATATATACACTCATTTTTAAATAATTTGCGTTATATTATTTCGAACGCCGCACGCATTCCATCCTTTAGTTCATAATATCCCCCTTTTCATCAGGTATCGTCTCCATCGCTTGGATATTTTTGGTTGTGGCACTTTCACCATCGTTGTTGCTTTCGGCGACTGAGGCGGCGAAAACAGTGGTCGTAGAAGATGTCAATGATGGGGTGTCATTCTCGATAGGTTCGATATTACCCGGCAAGACATCGTTAGACGGTTGTTTAGATTGTTCCGCTTGCACTGGTATAAGTGCGTCATCGTCGTCAGCTCGTTGAAGATCCAGCGTGGATGGATTTTGGATCATTTTCTGTTAAAGAAAAATATTATATGTAAACGTGTCTTGCTCGCTCTATGGGTTGGAGATATTCTCTTTCTTTTCTCTTTCCTGCTAGCGTATCGCGTCTCTTTCTCTCTTTCTCTCTCTATAACTCGCTATGACCCCCCGCTGCATAGCTCTGAACAAGGGCTCTCTCTCTCTCTTTCTAGCTCGTAAGGCTCATTTTATACCTCGCCAGGTCAGCCTCTATCTCTCTCTCTCTCTCTCTCTCTCTCTCTCTCTCTCTCTCTTGTGCACTCTCTTGGCCCTGCCTATAAGGTATAAGTTTCCATACCGTTCTCTCTCTCTCTCTCGCTCTCTCTCTCTCTCTCTCTCTCTCTCTCTCTCTCTCTCTCTCCCACACACATTTACACGTAAAAATGTATTGAATGTATACATACTGTTCTGGGCTTTTTCCGTTTTTGCGCCTGCTGCTGTCTCTCCTGCTGCTGCTGCCTGGTTTGAATTAATGCTTTCTGGCGTTCTTTTACCCAATATTTTACGATGCTACTGGGGAGTCCATCGAGATCCTCGACCGATAGTTCAGCGGGGTCCATTCCAGTTTCAAATGTTATGATAAAAGCGGAGCGAACCATCGTTGCTTTCGCAAAGAGCGTGTCTTCACCAACTGAGTTGCAAGACAGCCGTGCCATGATTTATATACTATGATACGGTGAGGGGGGCGGGGATGGAAAAAGGAGGGGGTGAATAACCCTTAATGAACGAAGCAGGTGTAACATACAAATGTAATGACAAAAACCTCAAATACATTTTCCCCATTTATTTTACAGCATTTACAGATAAAATGTTTTACGAGGCATACATGATTGCACGCTGTGGTGGTGATTATGTGTATTCCCTGTACCGCTAATTCCACTATTACAGTCCAGTTTCGGTCGCACTGTGATACATTTAAATTTGTCGTAGAAACGAGCTACTTTTTGATCGTTTTTAACCGTATCCGTTGAAAAAATTCGACAGAAGTCAGCGAGAGTAGAACCACGAGCCATACAATGCAAAAACATAACGCAGTATTCACCACACACTTTTGACGCTGGCGATTGCAGGGCTGTTGTATTCCATCGGAAGGTTGTGCAGTTTCTTCGCAGACGATTGTGATGTTGGGGGATAACAGGTGGGAGCCCGTAGCTGTCGAAAAAGACACCGAACCCATCCTCGTTGACGTAAATGGCCACCCAGTGAGATCCTGCCTGTGTGTGTATGTCTGTGTTGGCTATTATTGCTGCAGGCCTAGACCACAGTTTCGGGATTCGGTCTGCCGGGTAGACACCTCTCGTTTGAGCTGGTATTTTCTGTAGAGCGTCGAACACCTCGAGACTGTTCATTATTTATGGTTTCTGTTGACGTAGGTTGGTGTAGGCGGCTTGGTGGGGGTGGCGGGCCCGGATGTAAAACAGCTGTACCTGTTTCTTTGCAGCTGAAAAGGCCCACGATTTCCTCCGCAGCTGAGGTACAACTTACGTTCGTTGTATCCGTAGACGTCTGTGAGCTGTTTTCTTCAATGCTACCTCGTGATGTGATACTCCCGGTATTGTTTTCCGCATGATCAGAAACCGAAAAATTTGACCTCCGCGGATTAACGAGTATTCGACGGTAAACGCCCTGCTCAGGTTGGTTTTGTTTTACAGGAGTCGATAGCGGCTCACTGTAAATTGGCGTGGATTGCTTTTCCCGCTTGAGTTGCAACCACCGTTTAATACGGTGAGCATTGTTCAGTGCACACTTTACTGTGTTATCCCGAGCGAGAGAATGATACATACAATAGGTATCACTGAACGGCATATTCTTTAATGCAGGGCTGCTATATTCCTCCAAGTTGATAATGTCACGTCCTAGTATGTCTCGTAGTATCTCTGCTTTTTGACTACCGCGAACGTATATACGAAGCGCATAACGCGTGAAGGTCCGGAGATTGTTCCACACGCGTTCCAATGTTATGTCACCGTCAACCCACTCGAGGCCGTGATGATAGCATGTTAAGCGGTTATTACTTGCAGATAGGTTTTGCGGCAGTTGTGAAAAATTATGCGGTGGTTCAATCACCCAGTGGCTCATATTATTCTTATTTAAGCCAACAATAGCCAATTCTTTCGGATAAAAATCGCCATCTTTATTGTACAACGCTTGGATATCAACGATAACGTCCATAATGAGTGTATACGATAGACTGGTGACCTCGTAGACGTGCGCTACTATTTTATAGAGACAGTTTTCTGTGTATTTATGTTGTCCCCAAAGAGTGGGGCGGTCTCTCGCTCTCTCTCCTTCTTCTTCTTCTCTCTCTCTCTCTCAGCGTGTTTCGAGTATGCTTCTATGCACCAAAGTCTGTTATAACCTGACGTGAGGAATCGATTTCTATAATGTTGTCGTATTCGGAGTAAACAATACAGTTTATTGTAGCAGGAAGAGGCGCGTCGAACCGTACCTCGATACGTACGCTACCATGTCTCACGAGATTCCAATGCGTAACACAATTAGCCGCAAGGTCCGGAGTCAGATCGAAGGCAAAAAGACAATAACCTTTTACATAGTCCAAACGTGAAACGTCTATACCATCGTTTTGGAAGTGTATACCGGTGCCAGAAAAGAGCGTGTGGTAACCATCAACACAAAGCTCTTTTCCCTCTACAAAGCGAGGCTGGAGCGGTTTGCTCGGTATTTGTTGACCGTCTACATAAAGCGAGAGGTAGTTGATCGAGTGGTGGTGGAAATTGAATGGATTCTCCGAAGCGTCACCGTTGAAGGCTTTATTGCGCACGAAGCCCAATATAATTCTTTTGGGTAATTGTCCAAGGATAACATTATCCAGCGAATCACCAATGATCCCTCCATGCATAGTGAAAGCTTTAATTTCAACGCGCGTAATCGGGTACTTCGCCGTTGTTTTAGCAAGAGTTTTTGCATGAGCTATAAGTATACCAGGAGCGATTCTTGCACGTCGTACAAGTAAACTTGCATCCGTGATTTTCACTCGATACGAAACTGGTGTCGAGCCTGGGTTAACCATGATGCAGAAAGATTCCTTTGAGCGAACGAGTCGAACACGGAGCTCAACCCCATTTAGTAGAAATTTGTCCTGGTTAAAAACATCGCAGTGTAGATGACCAAGCATATCCACTTCTTTTCCACCCTTGGTAAATTGACGTCGTGTCTCCAGCCCAATGTTTGGTGTAACAGCACCCACAGCATTAGGTAAAACATTAAATGAGTCAGGGGTATCAGCATACCATAGAGCTGTCGTGAGATGTGTATTTTTCGCAGATGGTCCATAATTCAGCAGGGTCTCTATATACGCTCGATAAGGGTATGCATTATTCGGTGGTGCGACGAGTTTTTGATTAAAATATACATCCACTTGATTGAAGAGCGAATGAAGGAAATTATTGACAGGTGCTACTTTGTCTCCGCCAGACTCATCAGAACACAAAATTTTTGCGTTCACAGCTAGCATAGTATGAGCCAGATCCAGATATTCCTCACCATGCCCTGGCACGACAAACTCGAGAGGTCCATCGTCCGACAGCGATGATACAGGCTTATAATGAACCCATTGTGATGATTCTATTGATGTTTGTGTTGGTGGTATAGTGAACAGATCGAGCTCCGTCTTCATACATTCACACGAGTGTGAATGGAGAAACGACATTTTTAAATTCCCCCAAAAATATCCGTGGTTCGAGATGTTTTCCTTTTCCTGCTCGTGCCACCTTTCTTTGTCTTTTTCTTTCGACCTGGCTTCGCACCCGAGCGCCGACCCTGTTGCTTCTTCTTCTTCTTTTTCCTTGTCTTTCTCTGTCTCTTACTGGTACAAGTTTTTCTTTTCACCACTTTGCCACGCACAACTCTTCTTCTTCTTCTTCTTCTTTGTCTGACACTCGCACCTAGAGGGCCTGTTAACGAATGCATAGCCCGTTTCGATTGTGGGATCATATAACCCGAACCACTCATAAGAAGATCCATTTTCTCTGCAGCTTTACGTTTTAAATTGTCGCCAGACTCATTGATTCGTTGTCGTACAGACTCCGCAAAGGGGCGTTTTTTTCCGCTCACATCCTCTATTACGTTTATGCCAGCGCGTAGAGCCTCTCTCCCTATAGCTTGCGCACCTCTTTTTAATAGTGGCAATACACTTCTAAAGAGACCACCAAGAAAACTTCCGATTCCGTGTCCTCGCTGATAAGGTGCTCCGACAAATACACCATGTACACCTCGGCCACCCCCACCTACCTGGCCATCGTAATACGTTAGATAATGGCCCGTAGAGTTCCAAGCCATTGTGAAGGCCTAAGCAATTCTCTTGAAATGGAGCGTAACCGTCAGCGTACCGTACTCGAATGCGATTGGTTTTCCAAGATGATCTCTTATATCAAGTACAATAGTGCGAAATCGATGGTTGATTAGTGGTATGTAATTTGGTGGTGAAAAATGCTTCACCTGTGTTGAACCATATATATAATTAGCAGTGTTCAAATTCACTATGCGCAATAGAGCGGCCTGTACATCCCCCACTGTATATGGTATACATATATCTGTATATACAAATAGCTGGTCTGGTAAAGCCCTGTTAATACATGCAGGTCTTTGGGCTGTGGTGTGAGTACCATGGTGTATGGCAATGCTTGTGGTCAGGGCTGGAAAGCGTTCACTGGCAGAGAGTGTAGAGAACCCGAGTATACTGCGTATTTTGTTGCTGATGACGAGACCCCCCGTTTTCGTTTTTACCGTGGAGTTATTTGGCTGCGTAACAGCCGTAGCGACGTATCCGCTCGCACTCGGTGATTCAATTAATTTCACTCCAGCATTTTTCATAATATCAAGGTTATTTATTTCCTTCATAATATATAGGTGATGCATATACACACCATATGGTATGTTACCGCTGATTATATTAGACAAGTCAGGTATATCAACATCATTACACAATGCTTCACAATACTTCGGATCCCATACGACCATACAATCTTCTTCTTGCAGATGTGCTATGCTGCATGGTATATGAATTTCCGACAAACCGACCGCCCACTCGCCATGTAGAGATATCTCACGTGGTAGCTGCGTGGTAAAATTCGTTGTAGTGTTGTCGGAAAAATATTTCATACTGCTGTTACTTGGAAGAACGATAAAAAAGTTTTCCCCATGCATTATGCAGCCGCTTTGTTGTTACACAGGGAGATCACGAGCGTTAGCAGCCGGTATCCAAGAGTCAAATTTTTTTGGGTACCCCACCCAGCTAACAAAGAGTTCTTTCTTCGAACCACGACCACGGGTTTTTATGACACGCTCGATTTTAAACTCATGATCTGCGGTCATCCGTTTAGCACTCACGGGTGTCAATTCTTCAGTATAAAAAAAACCATCGATTTTCTCACCAGCGAGATCGTTCACCTCGTACATGCGCAGGCCTTGGCGCTTGAGAACGCGCGACACTCGGAAAATTTCGGTACTCCAATTTTTTTCATAACCCTTCTCAAAGGTACCCTTAGTACGACTGATTCGCACGTAATCACCGCACATGTATTTATACAAGTTCAAGCGCTTCTTTTTTCGTCGCGCTATAGCAGCCCGCAACATATTAGCATGCGCAATACCTGCATTGTATAACGTGACTGATGCTGGTTGCATTTTAATCGCCGAATGTTTTGCGTGATTATACGCATGGATAAATTGTTGCAGCACGTCTATGTAGCGATGTGTGTTCATATGAGTGAAGAATCTCCACATACGCTCCTTGAGCGTACGGTTCAATCTTTCGACAATGGAAGCTTTTATATCGGGGTTGCGTGCAACTCTAAAGAGGATACCTTTTTCAACAAGAAATTTTTGAAAATGATTTCCAAGAAATTCTTTTCCGCGATCAGTCTGTAGGCGTATGGGTGAACGACCCTCGCAACGTGCTAAAATTCGTTCAAACGCCCTCGTGACTTCACGCACACTCTTGTCTATGAGTGGTTCAACCCATGCATATTTACTCAATACATCTACAACTACTAGCAGGTAGGCTACCCCGTCGTTGAACGTCTGCAGGGACCGTAGGTCGACTAGGTCTGCTTCCCACACATCGTCTATATTGTCGACGCTATAGTATTGCCGTGGAAACCGCCTGTGAACGGGTCTGTGAATGGTGTATGCGTCCTGTTGCGTCAGCCAGTCGTACACTTTTTCGGGTTTATTTTTTTTATTTATTAGCCGCCTCGCCCCCGCATAACCGGCAGGGTGCGAGGGTTCGTAGTACACATTTTCAAATGACATAGTTTAGCCTTTTCCCCTAACCTCGCGCTTCTGCAACCGTAATTATTATCACTGCTATAATTACATTCTCAACCAATTAGCCCAGACGGGTCTTATAGATTGCCCGATCGCGTGTTTAGAATTGCGCGGTAGACGTGCGTTTGGAAATACACCATCAGTCGCATCAGTTAAAGGTCTTTTTTTGCTAGCACGCGTTACGCGGCGAGTTGACTCCGTTGACACATTGCGCGACAATGATGGTATGTCTCGCTGTCTCCCATGCTGCTGCTGCTCCCTCGATTCGTTGACAACCGACGACCCAGATTTCCACAAGTCCTCATTACCGATGAACTCACGTGGTATAGACGCTTGTCTGAGGGCAGTGATAAACTGACTGCGCCCTACGGCTCGAAATGTCTTTCGTACGCGAACCGCATCATTGACAAGATCAACAATATTACTTCCGTGTAGAGGGATGTTGCGAATACTCACCATACCTTGTTTATCCCATGTTATATCCCCCAACCCTGAATTTTTCAGATATTGCACCAGCGACTGCGCTTTACGCTTATACATCTTTGGTACGCTGTTGACAATATGAGTTTCGTCCAAGCGTGTATCGTCTGGTAATGATGATGACGAGTCGCTCGTGGGCGCGCTACTATCCTTATGCAGTGATTCTATACGAAATAAATAGCGTTGTAACACTTGCAGATATTGCCTCCATTTTTCTCGCTCATCGCTAAATTTATCTGATCGCAAGATGTTTGATAATTCTACGTCGAGTCGCGATATTGGATTTCCAGGTGTCTGTACAGTGTTTTCATCGATAGATGCTGCGCTCGGTGTAGAAGCCGTATTGCTGTTGTGTACCACTGGTGTCGGCGTTGACAATGACGCAATTCCTCTACCGTACTGCGGATATTCATCCTCGGGTATTAAAATCATTTTTTTCGCATACTCCATAATAATGATGAGGACAATAATTGTTACGAGGAGTCGAAAATTCGACCGAGCAGGCTACTCAGCACAGGAGCCAATAAGAGCGGCAAAAAAGCACCGCAACCCTTCTGCAATATAACGCGCTTTTTCGCTTCCCAGCTTTCACCACGACCGGATGCAAGACCACGTATGACTGTTTTGTATTTTTTCAACCGTTTCTTTATGCCCGATTTTAGACCAACGATTCCGTGTAAAATGTTTAACGCGCATTCACAGATACACTTGACCAATGATTTGTCAGCGGTACGTAGCAATGCTTTACGCTGTTCAGCACTCGCATGACAAAGAGCATTCAAAAGCGCTATATGACGTTTAGCGAACGGCGCGCTCTTCTTCTTTCTCTTCTTCTTTTTTTCCACCCTCTCTTCGACGCGATGCTTCATATTCGGTGCTTGCCCGACGAATGCGTAGAGCTTACTGGGTCGTCAGCTATACCTCCGCGTGAAAACATACGATAATGCTAACAAGAAGCTACTTACGGTGATTTTTTTTGGGTACGTATACCTCCATTCGAGGGTCATCGGGGAATATGTTGGTACGAAGTCGGAAACTATCGGGTGTCGATTGCTTTAAATCCAACAATAAATAGCCATGCGGTGGTGTCGTTGCATTGTGATATGCCTCTGACATAAATTTCGGATTTTCGGGGAAAACTTGTCTTGCGAGGTGCTGAATTTGTGCTCGATCTCGAGGATTTTTAAAAATTACAATATAATTCGAGTTGAGGGAGATGTCGCGCTGACCAGAGCCCTGATGGAAAATATTTTGTGTTATAAAAATAACGCTGATATTTTTATGATGACTCCCCTTGGTAAAAAGATCAACTATTGTATGACCTGATGATTCACGCATAAGATCGTCAATTATTATTAATTTTTTTTTATGATTATCCCTCGAATAATCGTCAGGATTCGGGAGACCATCGTGAAATTCGATTTTTAGGGAACCCTGGCTTTGAGATTCATTTAACTCTAGAGTATCAGGATCTAAAGTATCCCCGTAGTAGAACAGAATGCGGTCAAACGCCACGTCGCTCATAACGCCTAGGTTCTTCAGAAAGCGCCTCACAAAGACAGTTTTACCGCAACCGGTTGGACCACAGATGAGCGATGTCCAGGGATGTTTCCAGCGTACATCCATTTCAGTGTAGTATAAAAGGCTTTTCTATAGCTGTGAATGGGTCGTGGGTACGGCACGGTGAGTTTATAACCCTGCGTGTAGGCGGAACGGCCGTTCGCCTTATATAACCCAATATACGTTGTGATCTGCTAAAAGTTTGTAAGATCTCTCACGAAGTTCAGACGCAGACTGAATGAAATCACTAAAGTCGACCCTATTAAATTCGATAACATTCAACCTTTGCAAAACACACGAACATGCACATGATGAAATGTATGCATATACAAAAGAAAATTTCATTTATTGAACATTTTTTATTCATTAAACATTTTTTTATTTATTAACATTTTATTTATTAACATTTGCTTTCTTAAACAATTTTCCACATTAAATTTGTATGTACATTGAGAACCGTGTGACGAAGCATCATTTACCCTCTTTATTATTAAGCATTCTACATGTACATATATATATATATATATTCGCTTTCATTGTTTATCGATAGAGAGAGGGAAAGGTGATGACAATGACAAGGGAATCGACGCAAGCTACTAGCTATTCTTTAAAGCCGTAAGGATACGATAATTTGTGGGTGACATAACGGCGCTTACGAGATACAATACTACATGTTTTTGTCTCCGTCGTAGTTAACACATTATGCGCGCTGGTGCGCTGTATTGAATTGAATTGTAATTTGATTGCCGAATCGTTCTCGTGCGGTAAAGCTTGATTTATTAGGCGCCGAATCGATTCGAAATTTACATGTTGCGAATTCTCATAATTTAAACTTATCCCTTTGATCTTGCAGCACTGGCCAACTATAGTCTCTGGATTTTCTTCAGTTACTACAGTATAACCATAAAACTTCGGCCCACCAGAAACAAAGGAATTAATGTAAGCCCTTTCGCCATAACACTCGAGCTCATTCGTCATATTCCCGAGAAAATTACCTAAAGGAGGCATCCACTCACCAGCAACGCCATAGCTCGTGAATATGACGGAGTCCGTGTCGTAATATAGGACTCTTTGCCCTAGAGGTTCAAGGTATTTATACAACTCTAACCGAGCCTGAGCTGTTGTATATGCAGCTATGACGACATTGGTCTGCGGGCTCGGGCTAACGGCCTCCTCTCTGTACACCCATGTAGCATACAAGAGAGAATCGTTAACAGGGAGAATGCGCATCACCTCTTTTTCCTCATCGGTCAAAAGGTTCAGCAGCGGTTCACGACTCGTAATGATGTCTGTCCGAGGCAGATTATCGCGCTGACCCATTTTTCCCCATAGTGTATTGAGAGCTAATTTGGCAGTTCCGCGAAGCCCGGGGTTCTTTATGATTTTTTCAGGATTAAGTTTGATCCCTTCAACAGCCTCATACTCTGCAATATACCGAGCTCGCGACTCTTCATCAATGCATTGAACTGGCCAACCACTGGCCTCTTGTTTAATTTTCAAAAATTTATTTATATACTCCGCGAAGAGCCCTCCTTTACGCGTAACAGGGTCATACTGCGTTATGCTATATGACCAGATAACATGGATCTTCACAAGTGTGTAGCCCAGCTCCAGGGCTTTTCGAACCTCATCGATTACCCATGTGCCTGTGAACACTCGCTCTTCTACACGCTCGTGATGACACATATTTTGCGACATGAGCTCAACACATGTACGGCATAGAGCAAAAAGCAATTTTCCATGCATGCGTACTGGCAGGAGCGGATGAAAAAGATCCCGCGGCGGAAGGATTGTGCATTTTATCAGCCCATGGATGGTCGTACCCAGTGCATCTCGAGGCGATACATTTTCAAATAATTGATCACACTCGCTACCCGTATATATGTCAGGATGTCCGATAGGGAAACGACCTGTTTTACATATATATGGATACAGTGAACAAATATCTATGTATCCTATTTTTTCACCACGAGCGACATTATACGATGTAACTGTGTTACCGGTCCGACCACCATAAAACCCATCACGAGGATCCAAAGACTCTAACGAGAGTCTCGGGTGCGTTTGTAAAAAATCACGGAGTTGTCGGTTATTTTTCTTCATTGCCTCGAAATCGCACTCCCAAATTACACGGTGCATATAACAGCCATACGAGCGAATTTTCGCATCAGATGTCAGAGTTCGCTCATAACGCTGCTCTAACGTATCCCCACCATAATGGGTCTGCTTAGAGCGATCGTTCCGAAAGCATTTCGGACAGCCGTGCCAATAACATCCGTGGAATTGGAAAACGACTTTAGAGCCATTGAGTAATTCGAGATACCCGTCAACTTTGCGTCCGTTAGGAAGACAAAACTCACGGCCATTCCCTGCGTGAACTATCTCGGTATGAAACTCTGTGTGCTCCAGCCAAAAAAGCCATTCTAAAGCAACCCGCGAATGGTTATCGCCCCGTCTATAACCCCCTGGTGGTATAAGCCCTATCATACCGGGTTTTAAAAAATTACGTCGAAAAACTTTCGAACAGGTAGAAGCTATTGTGATTGCTTCCGTAAACGGGCACACATCTCCAATTTCCAAAAAAATTTTTCGAAATTGGCGACATGCTCGCCGTAAAATGTCAACATCTTTTACACAATAAGCGACTACCTCTTCTTTAAAATTGAAATCCTTTCCACCAGCTACCTGCTCGTCGTACCATGCTAGAAAGGTGGCCCGCTCGTCGGTAGACATTGTGTCTGGCGAGTAGGCGGCGGCTGGTGGGAGAGGTCCTATATATTCCTGCGTGTCTATACGGTTGAACAGATGTGGAAAAAACCCCTTCTCTATTTGATCGGCGAATCCAAAAGTTTTCGGGAGCGTCGAAAGTTTTGTGTGAAAATAATTCAGACTATCGATAAAACATGTACGACCAACACGTATTGACATTATTGCATTACCAGTAAGGAGTAACTCGGGCGGTGATGATTGATGAGTAAGACGCTCTGCGATGTCGCGTAGTATGAATTGCGCATCAAAGCCTTTAGCATTGTGCGCAATACAAATTATCTGCTTGAATTTGGTATTTACACGAACTGCAAGATTGACAAGCGAGGAAACGGGTGACTCGTGGAAAATATGCGTGTGTACACCACACCATTGGCAAGTGATCGGGGCATCGTCTAAAGAGTCGTACTCATTCAAACACTTTTCACACAGCTGCTGCGCTACACAAAGCGTTACAATGTGCTCGCACGTTCCTACTGCATCACCGAAAGGGGTATCCTGACGAGTTTCGAAATCATAAAAAATAAAAAGTGCTGAAGGATGATTCGTGGTTGCATCATTGAGAATGCGCGGTTTCACAGGAATCATAAAACAATCGTCATTATACCCGTGAGATGCCCGGCACACCGAGCAATATTTTGTACCGCATTTGTGCGGCCCTCGCCCCGAGTCTACTACTTTACTGCAAACTCTGCAGACACGTACGGTCGAACAAATATTCTTTCGCCGTGCACCACCGTGATCGCCTTGTTTTACAGCAAGGTGGTTTCTAAAACAATCTGGCCCCCGGAAATATCTACCACATTCATCGCAACCCCACGCTGTCTCAACTTCAGTGCCGTCGGTATTGCGGTCCGCGGGGCACGGCGGTACCGAGAAGCATCGGGGACACATGCTCATGCAAGTATGACCTGTACGATGTTTATAGCCTTTGTTACACGAAACACAATAGCACTTTGACCCCGATGCAGCAATGAGGTTGCTTATAACAACATAATGGTTTTCATTCTGTAGATGTGCTAAATACAGTGTAACCCGAGGCTCCGCAGCGAGAGCCAGTCGTCCATCAAAAATTGGCGGCTCACCCCCGCCGTACCCCGCAAGATCAAACACCACAATGGCAATGTGTTGCGTTGTATAATAATCTTGAAATAATCGGAGCTCAGGTATGCCACACCCTGTGGCGGGGACAATGACTCCGGCTGCTTGAGCAAGACGAAGAGCTCTTTCGCGCTGCAGTCTCGAGCCTTTATGGCGTATGTTATCCCATGCCTTTCTGCCTGTGGGGGTTCTTGCACTACGTTTATAAGCATCGCAGGCCTCAGCAACAACTAAAGCTCGCGGTAAGCACAATGAATCATTATTCGCGATCTCTATTATCGACTTTTTCCTTGTTATATCAGGGGTGAGACCTTTACGATTACCCCGCCCCACAGGCATTTTGATATGGACTATACTAAAATCCAGGGTGTCTGCGATAGATATTATCCGACGGCTCTGATTGACGCTATTAATTAGATCCCATAAAGCCGAAAACTCGAACCGCGCTATAGGACGAATCGACTGCCCGGCAGCCCCTGTCTCCATGGCCTCGCACGTGAACGATACACCAATCATGTCTGTAGGGGCCTGGTTCAATGAAAAATACGCATGCATATCACGTAACGCGTTCTGTACCCAAATTATCGGATCTACTTCGGGGGGTGGTGCTACAAGTTTAATTGCTATCTGCCGCCCGGTGGTTTGGAAGCGCTTATAGAAACGCTCGCGTTCCTCGCTTATAACGAACCGTACCCCCGGGGGCCGGATAATTACACCACTAATGTCATTGTCATCACCATTCTCCTCCTCATCTCCAGGACCGCGCTCCCCCTGTTCACTCGCGTCGTGGGACCTCCTACTACTACTACTACTATTACTACTATCATTATCATACCCTACAACGCCTCCACCGATTTGTACGTACGATGGCTCACCGGAACAAACAACTCGGGCTGGCTGATCTGTACCGGTCGACAGCTTGCGCTTCCTCGTTGCTTCCGGGTATACTGATGTTGATGGCTCAGGGGCATGTGTTTCGGCAGCCGGTGACTGCATCCGCAACTCCTCATCTAAACGATAGAGCGCAGATTAATTTATACACTCGTCACGGTTCGGGATCACCCGAGCGTGCTTCATGATAGCGCAGTGCTATCTCTGCAGCTTCCTCAGGAGAATCTATTGAAAAGTTCGAAAGAAAGCTTTAGCTATAAGGTTGCGCATTTGCGTGGGCGTGCGTGTGTGTGTGCTCGTGTGTACGTACAGCTTATGCCTGTGTCAGAGAGAGAGAGAGAGAGAGAGAGAGAGAGAAAGAGAGTTACGTGCTGTTCGGTGGATATATTTGACGAGTGAGAGATAAAATGAGGGGTACACGCCGCTCTGTATATTTATATATA
>JABSMQ010277252.1:0-10264 GCA_018902145.1 Anoncus sp. PSUC_FEM 10030000 | reverse complement strand
ACACGCACACGCACACGCACACGCACACGCACACGCACACGCACACGCACACACACACACACACACACACACACACACACACACACACACACACACACACACACACACACGTGCGCGCACTTTTTTTCACCCCACATCCTCTTCCTCCTGTCCTAGAGCTATATAATCCTCGAAGCCCTCATCATGCAGCCCCTCATCGTACGGCTGGTCAATATCCATAACCTCGATAGCCCAGCTACCGACATCCCTGAAATCATGGGCATTGTATAAGCGTATACTCGGTAGCTGGTTTGCGCTACCGTACGAGACAACCTGCCCCACCATATTGCCCGTACATCCACCTCTTATCACCTCATCGGCACCTTCGTATTCCGTTAAAAACTCGACGTTGTGCAGATGGCACTCGACATACAATGAGGGTATTATGGCTATGAGGGGTTCGGGTCTGTAGAGGTGCTGCGCCTCGACAAAGCGTGTTTCGCCTATGTCGAGGAGCCGAACTTCACAGTGTCCATCGTCGTCGACGTAAATCACCTCCCCTCTATAAGCCGAGCCATAAAACTGATGAACCACACATATTGTTCCGGGACTTAATTCATCTACAGGAATAACGACACCATCCTGTCTAGCACTATATATCATATGTAGAGTCTGCCACAATTGATCGTGAGCAATGGACATTGCGCGACTTCGCACCCGTACGCGGTTTGCTGTCACCACACTCACTACCCGACACCAAAAAACGACATCTAACATGTCAGCGTTGTATTGCGGATGCATTTTTTTTTTTTTTTTAAAACCTCGTTGCTGCTTGTTTCGCTCGTAAAGAAAGACTGAAGTTAATACGCTGTATTACAAAACGTATAACTCTGAGGATGCTGCTCATTGGTATATCGTCAGCAATATTAGATGCAACCCTGTGACTGCATGTAAACTCTATACCTTGTTTATCTTATGATACACGGCGCGTGAGAGAGACAGAGAGCGCGAGACGCTCACATAGGTAATGCAATAATGGGGTAAAACGCTGAACACGTGTATTTCGCTCGGCTGAAATCGAGAGCTCGTTCACGCATTGTCTGTGTATGTATGCTGCTACTACGTATCACTGAACGTGTACACTGGTATTCTCCTCGAGAGCAAGAACGATATTATATATATATAGACATATACACTGCCGGCCAAAAGTTTGAAAACGCCTTTCGAGATTTTTAGCTGCAGTAAAAGTTACATAGCGGTGTGAAAAAAAGATAATCGAATTTTTCAAGCGGCGTTTTAATGAGGACAAATGCAGCTACCTTTTGCTTTTTTAGAAAAATCTGATCTCTCTTTTTTCCTAAAATCATTATTTTCAGGAAGCCCTCAAAATTTTATCTGTTTTGCGTATCTCTCTCGTCGTTTTTGAGATATCGTTATATGAGGATGCGTCTCCTCTGTATAAAGATGTTATGCTGATGACGGGGGAAAATAATATGTTGGAATCCGTAAACAACTCTGTTTTACTCGTGCGCTCTTTTTGACCAGGCGAGACCTTGTAGCAGCCTATTAAGTTACAATAATTGCAACACGGCTAATTTTGAAAAAAGTATCGTTTAAAATTCACGTATAACTCACGCGTAATTATAATACTCGATCAAGATACGCTTAGCTATCAGTCGCGATTCAGTCGTTACATAGAGGGTTATTTAGCGATCATTAGCAACAATGTCGGATAATTCATTGCGCTTATGCATATTAGGTCTTTTACGCCTAACAAAAGTACACAGTGCTCAATTGCGCCGACGGTGTAATAATCAGTGGTGTCGTGATTTGCAACGTTTATCGGGTGACAGACTCATAAACAGATTAAAATATATTATTTGGTGGGCACCTTTACGTTCTATTGTGGTGGCTTATAACAGGGGTGTATTATGTGGTCGACGAGTGCTAGATAGTGTGTTCGTAGAATTACAACGTCGCGGTGTTTTAGAAGCTCCCTGTGTCCAAGGTCTTGTCGGTGAAGTCAGAGGTAATTAATTTCATTTCAATATACCGATGGTACTGATAAATTGTCACGGATTAACAATACAGCTATTATTTTATTATAGGTTATCGACAGTTCTACGACGCAGCAAGTGATGAAGAAGAAGCTCTCGTGGAAGAGGCGAGGGTAGTGGAAGAGGTGGAGCTAGTACATCAAGCCTGTCTTGACCGTGAGTATTCAAAATCGTTTTGACATATTATTTCAGAGCACATTACGAACCCTGATAAAGATAAATAAAAATAAAAATAAATCAACTCGTTTAATTACTAATCTAATTTAATTTATAGATAATATAATGCAGAATGATGGTGTAATAGAGAGATCCCTGGAGCAGCGTCACCGTCCCCTAAATTTTGAAGCATTACCAACAGAAGTGTCGAGTATCTCTGATCCGTCCGAGATATTTAGCAACAGCCCCGGCAGAGCTTGTAAGTCGCTAATAATAAAATGATAATAAATAGTGATGATAAACTGATAACATACAATATCTTGGGTAGCACTGTACCGTCGAGTCAGAGCAGCCGAAGCTGATGGTGCTGTAGCAGGGCCATCGCATCATTATCATCAACAGGATCACGATGTTGATAGGCCTGCAGCTGAGGGTGATAACACTGACTCGGTGAGCGAAGATGTCCCCATACAGTATGAAAATCAGCTCGGAGAATTTCCTATGGAATACCCTCAGGGAGAGGATATAAACGGCGGGCAAAGACTTGGTAGACGCTTTGACCTATGGTTTCAACATTTGATGGAGTCGGATTCAGGTAAAGAAATAGCTACATTATAGTAATTCCACCCTGCTGCATCCACCCTGCTCTCTACGCTGTATGTTTAGGCATACAGCGGTGGGACACGAAGATCCGCACAAAGAGGAGACCGAGGATAGGGCATTCTGTATATAGCAGGGATATCACGCTCTCTTTCTCGCATGTGCTCTCTCTCTCTCTCTGCCAACCCGCAGTGGATACATGATGCACGGAGGCATGTAGCATATATATATACATATATGAACGCACGGCTGTACATGGTATGCTTAGACATATAATAGTGGGGTACGAAGATCCGCACAAAGAGGAGACCGAGGATAGGGTATTCTGTATATACCACAGTGGATATCGTACGCTCTCTCTTTCTCTCTCTCTCTCTCTCTCTCTCTCTCTCTCTCTCTGCTTCCTCGCAGAAGATACATGATGCATGGTAATGCGTAGCATATATATATAGCACACCGAATTATCATAATCATTTCTCGTTTATTACAATCATTCTCCTTTTTTACTGCTTACAACCGACGTGTGGGTCTCCTTTAAAGAAGTTTCACTTCAAACTACTATTTGCATTGATATACGCGTGACATAAAAGCAGAATACTGTATTTATCACAGGATACTCGTCAGATGGTTCATTATTGCCGTACCAAGATTAATATGAGGTACTCTAAAACTATAGTATATATTATAGGTATATAAATTCTTACCTACAACTTAGGCCTTTCTTTTATTAAAGATATACAGTCTGGTGGAGGGAGAGCACGTAATGCACCAAGAAAAGAGGCATTTGGAGATGTCCAGCCGCCGGGAGACCGCATCATCATCACGCAGGATATGGACCGTTATTTCAAGCGGTTCAAACTACGCGGCCGCGAGACAACGATGCATATCCGCCAGCCACCCGCAGGAACGGGCGTAATAGCGTGGCTTGAAGGAGCATTCCGTGATCTCTTGACACATCTTACGAGATACTGCGAGGGGTGTGACTATGCAGGGATCTCATTTACGGCAAATAGTTTAGCACACGGGCCCGTATGGCTTTCATTTCGACCTGTCCGAGATTATACCTTTGAAGATGTATGGCAGTTAATAACAAGTGTCGCTCAAAGTACATCGTCTCTGAACATTGATGACTCCTTTAATATAAAAACGTGTATTGTTAAAGGCGTAGAGGGCAGTGGGCGAAAAGGTTTAACGCACGAGGGTGTTGCTAAAAGGTCCATTTTAACGATTCGAAACACCGACAATCTATGTTTACCACGCTCGCTAGTAGCAGCGCTGGCATACGCCGAGAGGGGGGAAATACGTGCAGGAACCCTACACACCAGGTGGCAACGTATTAGACAGATTAATGGGTCACATCAAAAAGAGGCAGCACTTGAACTCACGAGAAATGCGAATGTTAACATACCGAGTACTGGTTGTAGCCTGCGTGAAATCGCCGCATATCAGAATTATTTGGCTCGAGAGGGGATTGCTGTTATAGTTTTTGAGTTTTTGACTCTGGGGCGCCGTGAAAGGCCTATATTTGACGGTACACAAACGGTTATGGATGCCGCAGACTCGATTCAGCATACGCTGTATATTTTGTATTATGAACGCTCACATCACTTTCAGCCTATTTTAAATCTGCAAGGAGCTGTAGGTAGTTTAAACTTTTGTGCAACTTGTAACGCTCGCTTTCGCCGAAACCATAGGTGTTTAAAGAAGAAATGCCCGCGTTGTCTTCAAACACCACCCTGTGAGATTGTATTGGCTGATACAGTAAGGTGTGAGGTTTGTAATCGCGATTTCTTCGGGGAGAGGTGTCTCCAAAACCATAGGATTGTTGCAGCCCCCCGTAGGCGCAGGGTAAAAACTGTTTGCGAGTCTCTGCATCGTTGTCGTAATTGTTTTCGTTCTTTAAGGCCTTTGGAGAAAAACACACATATATGTGGTGTGGGCTTTTGTAAAACATGCAAATCTCGACAGCTCTATAACCATCTGTGCTTCATGAGCCCTGTTCGCATTGCTGACTCTCCAAAAGAGAATATATTTATTTTCTATGATTTTGAAACGCAGCAGTGTACATCTGTAAAAGGCGATCTTTCCACGCACATTCACAAACCAAATCTCTGTGTGGCGCAGCGCGTCTGTACACGATGCTGCGATAGCGAATCTATAGACGAACCGTGTGAGTATTGTGGTGCTCATGAATTTATATTTAAGGTGAACCCTGTGTGTCAGCTTGTAGAGTTAGGTATGGAAAGTATCCAGGGATTCGCGCGTACATTTTTAATCGCCCATAACGCCGGTGGTTTTGACGCTCAGTTCATTCTACGTTATTTAATTGAGGAGAAAAAAACACAATTACCCTCATTAATAATGAACGGCACTAAAATTATTACAATGCGTATCGGAAAACTTGTATTTCTCGATAGTCTACACTATTTTCACATGCCTCTGAGTGCATTGCCAAAAGCTTTCGGTCTGACGGGTGCTCTTGCTAAAGGAACTTTTCCCCACTTGTTTAACAAACCTGAAAATCAAACTTATATAGGACCGTTGCCACCTATAGCTTACTATTCTCCTGACGTTATGCGTCCGAAAGAACGCGAATATTTTACCGTATGGTACGACGGATTAAAGAGCTCTGACTACGTATTTGATTTTTCAAAAGAGATTATAAGCTATTGTAAGAACGATGTCACGATATTAAGACAAGCCTGTATCGTTTTTCGAAAAATGTTCATGAACAGCGGACGTGTCTGTCCGTTTACCGAAAATACAACAATAGCATCAGCATGTTTTCAGATTTTTCGAAAAAACTTCTTGAAAAGTAACACTATCGGCATTATACCTACAGGCGGTTACAGGCGGGCTCACAATCAATCAAAAAAAGCGATTTCGTGGCTTGTATGGATGGAGCACACTTTAGGGCATCATATTGTTCACGCTGGTCGTTCGCGAGAATTTAAATTACCCCAAAATTTAATGGTAGACGGTTACTACGAAACCCGTGATACAATCCATGTGTTACAGTTTCACGGTTGCTATTGGCATGGGTGCTCGAACTGCTTCACTGTAGACAGGGATCGTAAACAAAGCGATGGCGTGACAATGAACGAGCGTCTCGAAAGAACAAACGCTATATCGTACAGAATCCGCTCAAGCGGTTACATACTAACCGAGCTTTGGGAGTGTGTGTATGATCGTATGGTAAAAGCAGATATAGAAATGAGCGCTTTTGTGCGTGACCATGCTCTAGTCAAATGCGATCCTCTCAATCCTCGCGATGCTTTTTTCGGTGGACGCACAGAAAACATGGTCACACTGTACGATGTAAAAGATGGGGAACAGATACGATATGTAGACGTTTGCTCATTGTACCCATATATCTGTAAGTACGGTAAATATCCTATAGGACATCCTGTAGTATATGTCGGTGATGAGTGTAGGGAGCTGACAGGGCCGGAAAATATTGATCTTTCGCGCGTCGAGGGTCTCGTTAAATGTACGGTGCTGCCACCTCGAAATCTTTATCATCCTGTGCTACCTGTGCGTATGCACCAGCGTTTGTTATTTGGTTTATGTCGTAGTTGCTGCGAAACAATGAATCAGGATGTGTGCCCTCATGAAGACCCTGCTGAGCGCTCATTGAGTGGAACTTGGGTAGTAGACGAGTTGCGAAAAGCTATTCTGTGTGGATATAAAGTGTTAACTGTAACGGAGATTTGGCAGTATGAGATAACACAGTACAATCGCGATACGCGGGAGGGAGGCCTTTTCACCGAATACATCAATACTTTTCTTAAAATCAAGCAAGAGGCTAGCGGCTGGCCCGAGCATTGCATAGGAGATGCGGTTGCACAAGACAGCTATATAACTTCTTTTAAGACTTCTGAAGGAGTTGAGTTAAACAGCGCTGTTATTGCAAAAAATCCTGGGCTGCGTTCGGTAGCCAAACTCTGTCTTAATTCGTTTTGGGGAAAATTTGGGCAGCGCGAAAATTTACCTCAGACTGAAATAGTATCGACACGCGAAAAACTCGTAGGGTTGCTAAACAATCCTGAGTACGAAATCACAGGCATGTTACCTGTTAATAATCATGTGTTATATGTTAATTACACGAAAACCGAAGATGCTGTAGAGCCGTCGAATATAGCAAACGCTGCAATAGCCGCATACACTACAGCCCAGGCCCGCTTGAAGCTGTACACCTATCTTGAATTGCTGGGCGAGCGTGCTCTGTACTGTGACACCGATTCCGTTATTTACACTACAAAAAAAGACCCTAGAGAGTACGAACCACCAACAGGTCAGCTTCTAGGAGATCTAACGGATGAGCTAAGTTCTTACGGTGAGGGTAGTTATATTAAATCTTTCGTTTCGGGAGGCCCAAAATTTTATTCTTTCATAGTTAGCGAACCTGGTGGCGTGGAAAGTGAAGTTTGTAAGGTTAAAGGT
Source organism: Anoncus sp. PSUC_FEM 10030000 (assembly GCA_018902145.1). NCBI lineage: Eukaryota > Metazoa > Arthropoda > Insecta > Hymenoptera > Ichneumonidae > Anoncus > Anoncus sp. PSUC_FEM 10030000. The sequence goes on along the minus strand of JABSMQ010277252.1, from coordinate 3,029 downwards.
ATAACGCTTAATTATGCAAACTGTTCATTGATAAATTACGAATCAATACGCTCATTTATAATAGGGGAAAGAGAGGATCCAATTGTGCTACAATATGATTCAATTCGGCGAACAGCATTCCATCAGGTTGTTACGCGCACCGAAACGAAATCATGTAAACCAATGAGTGTCAAACGACGGCGTAATGGTGAATACGGTACACTTCCTTACGGCTACAAAGATTAGCTTATAAAAACCCTAATTTTTCACAGACGGTTTGGTAAATACTGTAAATACTGTAAAAAGCTATGTTATCGCTGTAAAATATTTATACTACGCCTGTAAAATAAAAACATTATGCATATTCGAACTCTTCAAATCCTTTATATTGCATGACCGTATAGAAAAATGTACTCATTCGTGCAGATGGATACACGGTGGAAGCATCCTTGGACCTCGATGATCTGTGGCCCCACGGGCTGTGGTAAAACGTACTTTGTAAAAAAGTTTTTGAAGTTTATTTCGCATATGAACAGTGAGCCGTTTGAGAGAATAATTTTCTATTATTCTGAATGGCAGTCCGCATACACGGAGTATGGTACATCGATAGAGTTCCATGAAGGGCTACCCCAGAGTGCCGATTATACAAACGATCCTCGTGCAAAACTCATAATAATTGACGATTTGATGCGCGAGGCATCGAACAATAGCGTTGTAGACCTTTTTACCAAGGGTAGTCATCATAAAAACCTGAGCGTTATTTTTATAACGCAAAACTTATTTCACCAAGGACACGGTCAGCGAGATATCTCATTGAATGCCAACTATATTGTAATTTTCAAAAACCCTCGTGATCGTGCTCAAATCCAGCATCTCGCACGTCAGGTATATCCGGAAAACCCGCGTTTTTTACAAGAGGCCTATCACGATGCAACGGCCAGACCACATGGTTATTTACTGCTTGATTTGAAACAATCAACGCCTGATAACTGCAGATACCGCACCTGTATTTTCCCCGATGATCCTCATCATTTTGTGTATGTACCACGGAAAAAATTAAAAAGAAGCTGCAGTACTAGCGAGTTACCAGTTCAGCGAGTGTAATGACGTCTAAGGGGTCGTCGCGTTATGAAAAATACATCGCCATACTGAGCGTATTTCAACAAGCCAATACGATACAAAGTACGCCAGACTCACGCAAAAAGAAATCAAGTGTTAATCAATGTGTCTGTCGGTGTGTGTGGCATATTCTTAGAGGTAGCGCTACTCCAAACATCGGCAGTACAAAAGTGATTAAAAGGAGTGATACATCAAGACAATCGACAGTTCATCAAACGTAATGGCGCGAGGTGGTTCACCGCTCTGTAAAAAACACGCTGCGATATTGCGAGCTCTTCAGCATCTCAATAAGGAGCAGCGCGAGGCTGTTTTACGTAAAGCAGATCCAGGTCTCATCCGTTGTATCTGTGAGTGCGCCTTGAACATTCTTTGTGGCAACGTGCCTCTGAAGATCGACCAGAGAAAAAAATTACGCCGGCACGCTCCTATTCTCAGGCGTTTAGCCTCAAAACAAGGCTGTTGGAAGAGTAAGAAACGAGTTGTTGTTCAAAGTGGAGGCTTTCTACCTCTCTTGCTAGCACCCATACTAGGTACTGTTCTATCGAGTTTGATTGGTGGCCGTGGGTAATGGAGCATACAAGAAAAATGGTGCTCGTACCGGAGGAGCAGCTGCCACAGCTAGGAGCACAAAGTCACAAACAACAGTTTTTTAGTGCGGACACGTCTCAAACACGCCCAACGCATGGAATTGATGCTACGTTGACTAGATTAGACAGGGAAATGAATGAAATTTTGAATTCTAATGCGTACAGGGATGAGAGGGAAAAGTGGTCAGCGTACTTGACTGTATTAACACGCTATCTCCATTTCATCGATGATGAACGGGCTCAGCAGTACCATGCGCTCATGACGAATAAGCCCGTTATAGAACCTGAATATGATAAAGAAAAAGAAGAAACCAGTCATGGCATGAACGACTCCATCATAATTGAGAGTGTACCCGCCAAATTTCGCACGAAAGCGAAACTATTGCTTCGCCGTTTGCGTGAGACACCGCGATCGAATTTTTCTTGGAATTCTGCAGGGGTCGTGTCGGTCAGCGGAAAGCCTATAATGGGGTCAAATATTGTTGATCTCGTGAACGATGCCATGAGGGCTAGGAAAATACCAAAACCAGCAGGGCGCAGTGCCTTTGCCAGTTTTCTGAGAACGACGCAGACACCACGGGAGTTTATCGGCAATGAGGCGCTGTGGCAGGAGTCAAGAGCTAACTCAACAATGCAACAGTTAGAGGACGACGACGATAGTGGTACAACCAGCGAGGGAGCATCCGAAACGAGTCAGTCAACGTTTTTCAGTGGTCGCGAGAACAAATCACCGACGCTACGGGCTAATAACGCTGAGCAGAGAGGCAGTGGATATCATAATAAGAAAAGGCGTGTAACTTGGCTTAATCTTAAATTATAATCATGAAAACCTTAGAAAAAGTGTACTTCAATCCATCCCATGAAGCATCGTTTTCAGGTGCTGTCAAATTGTTACGCCAAGCACGCCAGAAGAAAATCTCCAGGGTAAAGGCGCTGCGGTGGCTTGAAGCACAAGATGCTTTCACAAAACACAGACTCGTGCGACATCGCTTCCCGCGACGTTTTTATAATGTACGGAACATTGATGACTTTTGGGAGGCTGATCTCGTAGATCTTCGCTCGATTAAGGATTATAACAATGGTTATGTTTATCTTCTTGTTGTTATAGACGTTCTTAGTAAATTCGCATGGGTCCAGCCTTTACGCGACAAGTCTGCTGTATCTGTGGCTAAAGCCTTTGATCTTATTTTATCTAAAAAAAATAGTAATGGTCGATCACCCGTTTACCTGCAGACGGACAGAGGTAAAGAATTCACCGGTGCTGCATTCCAGACCCTCTTAAAGAAAAAGAACATACAGTTCCGTGTTGCGAGAAATCCTGATATAAAAGCAGCTATTGTCGAG
>JABSMQ010276144.1:0-10273 GCA_018902145.1 Anoncus sp. PSUC_FEM 10030000 | reverse complement strand
TAAATTCTGACTTATTTCCATGAAATTTTACCTATATATATAATTTTATTGTTCAGCCAAGCGGCCTTAAACATGGACTTGTCCTTACATTTCCCTACCGTCACTCATTCTTCCATCCTTCCATCCTTCTCTCACTCACTAATCTATATTATCTTATTTACTACCCCCTAACTATTCACACTACTTCCATTACATTCCATTTGCTTTTCGTTTACATTTTCTTCGCATTTCTCTTAGTACTCTCCTGACTCCCTATCTTACTTCTAGCCTTCTCTCCCTCGCCTCTCTTTCTCCTCTCACTTTTTTCTCTTCCCTTATCTCTTCTCTCTTCTTCTTCAGTCTTCTTAGCCATTCCAGGCCTTTCTTATCCCCTCCCTCTTTCAGTATTTCTCTTATCCCCCTCTCTCCCTCCTCCCGCCTTACGTGTCTAATCAGATGTTCTAGTCTGCCATCTTCCCTCCCGCATATTTCGCACTTCCTTTTTTCTTCTGTCGCCCAATATCTGTTCGCCTCTTCCTCATTCCCGCATCTTGCCCTCGCCAGCAATTTCTGGCTTCCCTTTTCTCCTTCTTGCTTTAGATATCCCGGCATCTCTCCCGTCATGATTTCTCCGTACCTTATGTTGTATCGTGAATTCATTATCTTGTTAAACATCCACTGCCCTTGTCTTTCTCTTCCTCTCTTCACCAACTCTCCTACCATGTTTCTTCCTTCTTCCGTCCTTCTTCTTATCTCCGTACCACTGTATCCGTTTTCTCTGTAATATCTCTCTTCTTTTCCAATAGTCCCTGCTGATTCGATTCTCTCCCGTTCTCTAATACACTCCTTCACTAGTACCTTATCACTCTTCCTTGCCTTTTCGTCGTACTTGATCGCCCTCTTCCCGGTCTTCAGGCTTACCTTGTCCGTGCACGTCTCTTTCAGCACCAGATATCCCGGCGTGCACCTGTCCAACCCCAGTGTCCATTTCAGATACTTTATCTGTACTTTTTCCAGCTCCTCTTTCTCTTCCCATCCCCATATCTCTGCTCCGTATGCCAATATCCCCATCACCAGGTAATCGAATAACATTCTTCTCCTCCTGAAGTTATCTCGGAACCTCCTCTCGCCTATCCCCCATACTTGTCTTACCACCACATTGGCTTTCCTCACCACCTCCCTTATCTGCCCGTTGTCTCCTCCGTTCTTCGTCAGGACATATCCTAAATATTTGAACTCCTTTACCTCTTCAATCTCTTCCCCTCTCCACTTCCAATCCACCTTAGCCGATCTTCCTCCTCCTCTTCTGAACGTCATCATCTTTGACTTACTTACATTCAGCAGTAACTTCTTCCTTGCCCAGTACCTTTCCAATCTTTTCAGCAGCCCCTTCATATCACCTTCCTCCGTCGCAAGCATCACGATGTCATCTGCATACGCCAGTGTCCAGAACTTTAGCCTTTCCACCACCACGCCTCCGGTTTGTTCTTTACGCATTTCTTCTTCTATGTCCGATGTCAGGATCGAGAATAGCGTTGGACTGAGCGGGCATCCCTGCCTCACTCCTTTCTCTGTCCAAAACCATTCCGATGTCTGTCCCTCCACCTTTACCGCGCTCCTTGATTCGCTATAGATCTCCTTCACCCTGTCCACCAGCTCTTTCCTTATCCCCCTCTCTTCCATCGTTTTCCACAGCACTTTTCTATCCACTCTGTCGAACGCCGCCTTCAGGTCCAGGAAGAAGCCGTACACCTTCCCACCTTCCTTCTGAGTCACCTTCTTTATAACGTGTTTTAATACGTATATATTGTCCATCGTACCTCTGCCCTTCCTGAAACCCGCCTGCGTTTCCGGGATTATCCCTTTTCTCTTCACCTCCTCCAGTATTCTTTCCAGCAACACCGCAGCATATATCTTGTATGCTGTGCATAACAGGGTAACCCCTCTATAGTTTTCCACCATATCGGTGTCTCCCTTCTTATGTATCGGTGCTATTATACCCTTTCTCCACTCTTCCGGCAGGCCTTCTCCCCTCCACGCTCCTTTCACCACTTCCATCAGTCTCCTCTTGATTTCGCCGTCACTATACATCCATGCCTCGTTTGGAATCCCATCCACCCCCACTGCCTTTCTTTTCTTCAGTTTCTTGATCTGCTTCTCAATTTCTTCGTCCGTCACTTCCTCTTCCCCGTCTCTTTCTCTCCTGATGTTCCCTTCTTCCTCTATACTTGCCTCTCTCCCCTCTAGTAGCTCCATAAAATGTCTTCTCCACTCCTGTATTCCAATTTTGTCACTCACCCCCACTCTCTTTTTTCTTTCTCTGTTTACAAATTTCCATATCTGCGTTTCGTTTCGTATCTCTTTTATTTCTTCCTCTATCTCCTCCGCCTTCTTCCTTTCTTTCTCTTTAAATCGCCTTCTCATCTCTTTCCTCGCCTGTACATACACCTCTCTCGTTGCTTCTCCTTTCTTCCACCTCTTGTATACTCTCTTCACCTCCCTCTTTCTTCTTTTGCACTCCTTGTCCCACCATTTTCTTTCTCCTATCTCCCCTTTCTTGACTTTTATTATTTTCTTCACCATACAGTTCCCAATCTCCGCTTTCAGTTGCTCCCACTCTCCCCCTCTCGTACCGCCGGACCACTGTATCTCCTCTTCTTTTCTCTTATACTCTTGAACCGCCTGCTCTGTCCACTCTATCACCTCTCTCGTCCTCTTCTCCTCCCTTTCCCTCTCCCTTACGACCGATCCTTTCATCCATAGTTCTAGCGGCTGGTGGTCCGACTCTACTCTCTCTCCTATCCTCATTTCCATTACCTCCTCCCATCCTTCTTCGTTTACCAGTACGTAATCCACCACTGACTCCCCTCTTCCTCCACTGAAAGTCCATTCCCCTCCTTCATCTCCTTTCTTATTTCCATTCACTATGCTCCATCCTCTGTCCTCTATCAGCCCTATCAGTTCTTCTCCTTCCTTATTCCATACTCCGTCTTTCGACCTTCTTCCTTCGCCCCCTTCCTCCGCGCCTTCGTATCTTCCTCCCCTTCTTCCGATTCTCGCGTTGAAATCTCCTCCTATTATCAGGACCTCTTCTTCCATTTCTTCTATTTCCTTTGACAACTGGTCTCTCTTTCTCTTCATTTCCTCGTTGCTGTACACCGTGACCATTCTCCATATCTTCTCTCCTACCATCATTCTTCTTTCCTGTATCCCGTCTATTTCTTCTTCCTCTTTCCCCGTGTTTATTTCTTTTATTGTCTTTCTTATGCCTGTCACTATACCCCCCTTCGCTCGTCCCTTTCTTTTTACTCGCTTCGCCCGCTGGCACCTCCATTCGATTTCTTTCGGTAAATTCTTCCTGATCGCGTTCCACTCTCCTTCCTCTACCCATGTCTCTGTCATCCCTACACAGTCCCACTTTTTCACATATTCCCAGAATTCTTTGTCCTTCTTTCTTAGGCCCGCTACGTTCCAGAATATCACCGCGATCTCCTCCTTCTCTTCCCCGCCTGTCCCCGTGCTCTCATCTTCCTTTTCTCTTTCCCCCCTTATTCTTGTCGGCCGCTCGTCTGAAAATCCCTCCCTTCTTCCAGCTGTTGCGATACCTCGCTCCAGTGCAGCCACTTTCCTTGAAGCATCATTTTCTTGTACCCTACTTTTGCTTGTTTTCCTTCGTCTCTCTCCTTTCTTGCTCTCTCTCTTATCTTCCTTTGCACCTCCCTCTCCTCTCGCGTCAGATCATTGTCTATGAATACTCTTCTGTCTCCCAATTTTTTCTTCTCTTTCATCACCTTCTGCTTCGCCTCCCAATCCTCCATTTCAACCACTGCCATCATCCTTTCCTCCCTTCCCACTACTTCTCTCGCCCTTTTTCCCCGCATTTCCAGCCCGCTTATAACTAGATTGTTTTTTCTTTCTTTCTTCTCTTGTTCTTCCAATTTCTTCTTTATCATTCTCACCTGTTGCCACGTCTCGCTTTCCTCTTCTTTCTTGCCCTCTTTTCTCCCTTCTTCTTTTGTCACCATCCTCTTTACCGCTTCTTCTATTATTTCCTCTTCGTTCCTCCCCTCTGCTTCTTCTCCCCTCTTTTCTACTTCCTCTAGTCTTCTCTCGAATTCTCCCATCCTTTTATCCATCCTCTCCATCATCATTTCCAACTCGTGCTCTCTTTGCCCCCACCGTTCCTCCAGTTTTCTCTGCTTCTCTCCTAACTGTCTTATCTCATTTCTTAATTCTTCCCTCCCTTCCCTCATTAGTTCTTTCAAGCTCTCTATCTGTTTCTCCATCTCTCCGATTACCAGCCTCGCTGTCTGCCTCGCTCTTCCCTCTTCTAGATCCCCCTCCATATTTTTATCACCCCTCTCTTTATCATCGTCGGACTCTCCGTCTGAATGTTCTATTCTCTCCTTCTCCTCATCTGTCGGCGATCTTGCCGTCTTTGCACTTTTCCTAAACGCTGCTCTCAAGTCGTTCTCTTCTGCGCTGCTGTCGAGCCTCTCGTCCACTTTCCGTTTTCCATCCCTCCTCTCGACCCACTCTTCCAGCCGGCCCATCGAGCCCGCTCTCTCTCTCTCATTCGCACATCGAACAGCGACGGCCTTCCCCGCTTCCCTTTGCTTTTGCTTCCGACGCTCGGACGTTGTCACCCCTTCTCCGCCTTTCCCCGCCGTTTTCGCCCGGTACCTTCTCCATGCCGCTTACCGACGCCACTCTTCTTTCTTTTCTCTTCTCGCCTGCTGCTGCCCTCTGCCGTCCTTCTCGTTTACCTCCCTCTCTCTTCCTGGCGCTCTAACTGGCGCGGAGGATTTGATGAAAAGTATAACGTCATTTTCGACGTTTCTTCGGTCTTGGCTGTCACCATCGGTTTTCACCAGCTTGATCATTCTTCTGCGCATGGGCAAGTTCCACCTCTCTTTCTTGATCTGTCACTGTGCGCACATCCACACTTCAACTACGATCGACGGTGTGATTACGCTTGTCACTATAACCTGCGCATGCGCTCTCTTCACCTGCCCGGCCATTATCGTCCATCGATGTCAACGATAGCATGTGATAGTACACTTACCTCGCTCTGTCGCTAACAAGTCGAGCCGCTGCCGCCATCTATCACTATCGCCTACTGCTTCGTCCATTGCGCTCGCATGACCGCTGTTATCGATCATCGATTATCACTGAATCATCGTTGCTCTCAACGGCTTAGTGGCGCTCTCTCTTGTGACTCTCTCGTCACTCTATCGCATCTACTTACCATCATCATCGATCATCACTTATCCATCGAATCTATACTGGGGCTGTGGTGCGTATCGACTGCCATTTGAGTTTCTTTGTCACGGAGGATAGATGTCAACTCGGTGTGGTCCGTGCGGCCGTCTTGCGGGGAGAGGAGGCGAGACCGTTGAATGTACTGGCGACTGCGGTGAGATCTTTCACTTAGCTTGTGCGGTAAAGAAATTTAATATCGATCCCAATGACAATATGATGAATTTTCGTTGTGACCCCTGCGCGATGCACCGATCAGGCATTACTGTTCGCACACCACCGCATAATAACATTGTGCCCTTATCACTTTCCAATTCAATTAGTCCCTCCCCCACCGGCCAGGGGCAAATACTATCGACGCACAATCACTCTCTCCATTCTACGGATAGAGAACTTTTATTATCAATGAACAATAATCTGTCGGCTTTTATTGCACATCAGACTGCAGTGAACGACGATCATACAAGCAGATTGAGTAGTATTCAAAATCATACGCGATTACTCGAAGTACACGATGAAAGAATTACGCAACTAGAAGCCAGCAACGCGAAATTGATCGAGCAAAACGCTGAATTATCTCGCGAGCTTCACTTATTACAAGCGGGCTTCCCGACTGCACTCATCACCCCGCCTCTCTCTACTGAGATAACGATATCGGGTGTACCCTTTTCTATTGTTGACACGCCGCAAGTGATTGTCGACAAGGTATTTTTTGCTCTCGGGATTCCTGATCTGGTCAGCGATATTTTGGAGATCCGTAGCTTAGATAAAAAATCCAACGTAGCGTCAAGCGACGATATTGCTTCGACTCCATCGGGCTCTAACAGCAATATTAAAAGAAAATCGTTTATAGTAACACTTAAATCCCATCAGGTTAGAGATTTTATATTAAGTAAAAAACGCGCTATTAAAGCTCTAACGAACAAGGACGTTTTTGGCTCAGACGAGCTCGGTAATATCTTTGTAAACGAATTCCTTCCATCAGCGCTATATAATCTTCTCCGCCTCACCAAAGCTCGTGCAAAAAGTAATAAGTACAAATTTGTGTGGACTAAGAACGGTATTATTTTTGTTCGTAAGGAAAACGGTCAGCCATCGATCACTATTTCTTCGGCCGCCGATCTCTCAAAACACGTCTGACTGCCTGTACCTAGTCAAATAGAGTTGCGCGACGGGAATATCCGTACATCTCATCCTGAAATATCGTCCTTGCACCTAAAGGTAGCTCAGTTTAATGCTAACTCTTTGCTTGCGCATATCGACTTAGTCAGGCTTTATTTTTATTCGAACTTTTTCCATGTCATTTCCGTATCCGAAACTTGGCTACATTCAGGTATTCTCGATGATTTAATTAATATTAAGGATTACTTTATAATACGAAACGATCGTGAGGGCAAAGTTGGAGGCGGCGTGGCTTGTTACATTCACTGCTCTCTCAAAGCAAAATTACTTGATGCCTCGCCTAGCCGTTTTTCGAACACACCTGAATTTATTATTGTTGAGGTTTCTATTCCAAATGGTGAATCAGTTTTATTCACCTCAATGTATAGACGGCCCAAATGTCAGCTTTTTCAAGATTTTATAATTAGTTTTAATCGTCTTACACACGCTTACAAAAATATTATTATAGCAGGCGATTTGAATTGTAATTTGCTTGCCAATAATTTTGAGTCGCAATTTCTGAACGATCTAGTTTTTTCTCTTTCCCTTTTCCTTGTCCCGTCAGGGGCCACCTATCACACCTCGTATTGCGACACAAGACTTGACGTCATCATCCTCGACTCCGAAGACAAACTTCTCTCTTTCAGTAAATCATCAGCTCCGTTTATAGCTGGGCATGATTTACTCGAGCTTTCTTATGCTTTCGACATACCATCCAACGTCCCACAAGAAATTACGAGGCGTTGCATAAGTCGCTTTAATGACAGTGAATTCTGCGACACCCTTGACGAACTGCTATCTGCTCCTTCAAATCCATGTTTTTTTCCTCCATCTACACACAACGAGGTTGATGACCTTGTTGATGCGCTGTCTCAATCGTTATTATCGGCATTTAACACTCATGCACCTTTACGTTCTTTCCCTGTCCGTAAACCTCCGACACCGTGGCTTACGGCCGAACTTAAATCACGGATCCGTGAAAAAAATATCCTGTACAAGCTTGCTAAGAGAACGAACAATGTGCTAAACTTTGCGATCTATCGTGAACATCGCGACCAACTTACGTCCGATCTGCGACGAGCTAAAGACCATTATCTGTCAACAAAACTTAACGCTATTAACGATCCGACTCGTATGTGGAAGGAGCTCGCGAGTCTCGGTCTGATTAAATCTAACCTCTCCTCTCCCTTACATTTTTTTACTCCGATTCAACTTAACACTTACTATACCTCTATTTCGGGTGTCGATCCCCCTCTCCTACCAGAAACTTTTACTGCAATCATCGCTCAAGTGCCAGTATCCGAACCTGTCTTTTCTCTCCTACCAACCACTGCCGAATCTGTAGCCAATGACCTTGATGCTCTTACTTCCTCTTCACTCAGCGTTGGCACAGACGGGATATCTCTGTTTTGCATAGGTAAAGCGCGTAAATCAATTTCTAAGCACCTGTCTTCCATATTCAATCACTCCATTGAGCATTCATACTTTCCGTCTCAGTGGAAGAAAGCACTTATTCGTCCGCTGTCCAAGGTGAAAACCCCCTGTGTACCTTCAGATACCAGACCAATTGCTAACCTGCCAGAATTGTCGAAGCTCTTTGAAAGAATTGTGCATAACCAAGTCACGTCGTTTGTCAAAAATCAAAACTTGTTGGATCCCAGGCAATCAGGTTTTCGTCCATCTTTCAGCACCCAATCAGCCTTGCTGCGAGTTTCAGACGACATTCGACAGGGCGTAGATGAGGGGAAGCTTACAATATTAGTGCTTTTCGATTTTAGTAAAGCTTTCGATAAGGTCCCCCATTTAAACCTTCTAGTGAAACTTAAAACGCTAGGTTTCTCAGATAAATCTCTCGCATGGTTTTATTCCTATTTAACGGGCAGATCTCAAGCGGTAATCGATGAGCAAGGTCATCTTTCCGACTGGCTTGGTACTACCATGGGAGTCCCGCAAGGGTCAGTACTCGGACCACTACTTTTCACACTATTTATCAACGACATCGGTAAAGATTTGCTTTATACCAATCGAATGATCTACGCGGATGATACGCAGATTTATCTACATTGCCTTCCCTCGGAGCTTAACGATGCAATAGCAAAAGTTACTCATGATGCCAGCGTTATATCCGACTTTGCCAATACAAATGGACTTTCTCTCAACGTGGGTAAATCGAAGGCGCTTATTTTCGGCAGCAGAGCTTATGTTCGCAATTTAAGCTTACCTGAGTTGACTCAAATTATGATAAACAACAATCCATTATCCTATTCGCTTAATGTTTGCAATTTAGGAGTTCAATTTTCCGCTAATCTATCGTGGAGCAAGCATGTATCCTTTTTGTCTCAAAAGGTGCATGCTACGCTCCACAAATTGAAATATCATCGAAATGTACTGTCGACTGAACTCCGAGCTAAACTGATTGTCACACTTGTTTTCCCACACCTTGACTACTGCTGTCTCGTATATCACGACGTCACGGAGGAACTCAATGTGAAGCTACAAAGGCTAATTAATTGCTGCATTAGATTTATTTTCAATCTTCGTCGGGATGAGCACATTACGCCATACCGCCATCGTTTAGGTTGGTTATCTGTGAAAAATCGGCGAAATTATTTCCTAGCAATCACAACGTTTCGCATACTCTACTTGGATTCTCCGACCTATCTTACCGAACTGTTACCGCTAGTTAACCACGCCGACCGACGCCCTTCTCGTTTCCCTCAATCTGCCTCAACTTTTCTCATCCCTATCCATCGCACCACCACTTACCACCGTTCTTTTCGGCTCTCGGCCTCATATCTTTGGCACTCTCTCCCCCCCGATATTTCTTCCTCCCCATCCTTAGAAATATTTAAGGCTCGACTCTTTGAGTTTCTCCTGCAGTCCGAGCTTGAACAGAGTTGAAATATCGCTTTGCTCTTGAATGCTATACACATTGTTCGTTATTCTCTGACTCGTCCTTGGTCTAGTAAGTTGCTTACTGATTTGTAACGCTATCCGAGATAGATTGTGCGTGTGCTTACTCACACAGTTTCAGTTTAAGTTTAAGTTTAAGCTTAAGTTAAATTTCAAGTTAAACAGTATTATGATATATTATATTACTTTAACTATATCTGTGAACTTAGTTGTAGTTTAGTTATTAAGTTTAGCTATTAAGATTAAGGAACATCTATTATTGTTTGCATTCCTATATTCTTCATCTACTATAATACTTTTATTTTGTATATCTTTTTTGCCCCATAGCGTGCTAGGGCATAATAAAATCAATCAATCAATCAATCAATCTCTCTGTGAGTACTGACAGTCGTGTGTTTTTCGCTCTCTATTGTTCGACCTTTTTCTGCCGCATTTTGCCTTCGGGGGTTCTTGTTGCAGGTAACTAGCATGCGCCTTGTTGCTATTCTTCTCTGAAACATCTCTTTATCATCTTTATCGTCGCCTTTGGTGTTTAATGAGGAGAAAAGCAATCGAAGTTTCTAACCTCACTCTGGCTCGCTTTCTTCTCCTTCGTGTGACAGCGCATGCGCCTTCTCTGTGCTATATCTCCCTGTTATCATCGCCTGGTGTGTTACATCGCCGTATCCTTCCGCGCATGCGCGCTTTCATCGATTATGATCATCTTGTCGCTGTGACGTCACACATATCTAAACCAATCACCGGTATCGTTCGACTTGCGCAGGCGCTCTTTCGACACACTATTGATCATCGAAGTTTCCATTCGAAATTTTCATCGAAGTTTCCATCGAAATTTCCATTACCCATTACATTGTAATGTGTAATGGAAAAAATTTCCATTACCTATTACATTGTAATGTGTAATGGAAAAAATTTCCATTACCCATTACATTGTAATGTGTAATGGAAAAAATTTCCATTA
>JABSMQ010275033.1:0-10298 GCA_018902145.1 Anoncus sp. PSUC_FEM 10030000 | reverse complement strand
TTTCGGTCGTACGACCGAAAAATTGGGTGTGAATGTGGCGTCGCGACCGAACGAATGAATTTTACGACCGAAATTCGGTCAGCAAACCCGGCAGGGTAGGTAGACGTACAGTTTCATAGCTTTTACCCTTCGTTATAATTTTCGTCCTTCCTTCTACGTATATATATTTGGCTGATATTACTGCTTTCCCAGATTTGTCCGTGAGTGTAGAGCTCGTGCGTATGTATCGAGCGCGTGGCTTGTCGAGTTTCTCTCTTTCTCTGTTCACTTTCGTACTTTTTCCTTGGTTTTCGCTGGTTTTATGTAGTCTTTTCACTTTCTTTTCAAACTTGTAATTGTCTCCTTTTTTGTTATTATTTATTTTTATATTGTTGAGATCGAAAAGGAGGGGGAAGAAAAAAAAATTGTTTGCTGTTCAAGATTTTGGTTCACTTTTTTTCTTTTTTTTTTCACTTTCTTCACACTTTTGTTTTTGTTCGCGGTGCTCTGCACTGGCGCGAATGACACGTTTGGGGCGAAATTGGAAGAAAATTTCAAATTTTATGTTTCTGGTAAAAAGTCTTTCAATTTTTTGTGCGTGGTTTTTCGAAATCTCACTTCTGACACCAATTTGTGATGGTCGAGCAGGTGGAACAAATGATTAAGAATCGCACTGAAATATAATTGTTAGCCTTTAATGAAAATGATATAGTTGGGAGAGTGCACGTTACAATGTGTCGAGGTTGATAGTAGGTGACGAACTGTCGGGGCCTATATCTCTCTCGGGGACTCTCACTCGTAGAGCCCATTGCTTCGGGGCCTGCTAGTGTTACTCCGCGTGGCGTAAGTCGGGCGCAGTACAAGCGTAGTACGTGCTGCGTCCAGCGGAGACCGTGGGACCGAGAACGCTCTCAGCAGAAGTGCTGACAGGATTGAGATAATACGCGACCGTTACACTCCCCCTCTTACAAAAAGATGCTCCGCATCGTAGCTATAATTGTTCGTACATGATTTTAAGGTCGAGTGATTCTATATAATGCAATTAATTATTTCCTTTTAATTGGAATCCATTTCCAAGGGTTGGTGTATTGCAGTTCCTTCGTTATTTATTCCTGTTGTGTGTATGGCTTTATTTGATCCTTCATTTATTCCAAGAAATTGGTTATTTGGGTGTTATAGATTTTGTTGAATTGTTCTGGATTCTGAAACTGACTAAGTGTTATTAGTTTTTGGTGTTAGTGGGAATGTGACCGTTATTTGGATGTGGTTGTTTGATTCTTATAATGTTTATTATCAAATAAGAAGCGTTTCCTGTATTGTTTTGTTTTAACGTTTATTTTAACGTTTTGTTTTCCTTTAATCCATCGTTTGTTACATCGTTTGTTCTTTGGTTGGTATTTTCGATTTCCGTCTTATAATTTCCGTTGGTGTTCTGAAACAACTTAAGCTTCATTAATTGAGAGAGGGGTTAGTAGGAATGACGTGTTATTATGGATAGGGTTGGATACGTTTAGACAGTTTGTGGTTTAAACTTTTTATAAAATAATGTTCCATTTTGTTAAACCGTTTGTTTGTGTTTTATTCGTTTTTATTAAGAGTTCGTGTACAAAATGAAATGGTATTAGGTATGTGTTTGGGATTCGTTTTATGGCAATGCGTTTCGGTGGTATGCTATCGGCCTCTCTTGTCTAGGCTCTGTTTGAGGTGTTTCTGTTATTATAGCTATTTCGCGGCAAGCGTTGGGTTGCGCAATCTCGAGGACTTGTACTGGTTGCCTAAAGTATTGGGTTCGTTGCTCTTGTGTTTCGGTAATTGGATTTGGTCGTATCGGATCATTATTTTTTTGTTTCGATATGCATGCGATGAGTTTACATAGCTTTGATATTTTTCCGAACAGCGAGAACTTCCAGCCGATCGCAGCGAATATCAGGGTCGAGCCAAAAGATATGCCTGTGTATTTTATTATAGATTCTAATGTTGATAATCTATTGCGTATGTGGTGTGTCTTAGTTATCTCTCGAGCTCTAGCAATTATTGTTTTCAATGCTATTTCGTTTTTTGTAAGATCATTTTGGTTGTTGTTTGATTCTAATAATTGCGTGAATACTTCCGTCTCTGTCAGTACCTCTGAAATGTTTAAAAATTGAACGTCGTCAATTGACTTTTCCACCATTTGTGTGATATTTAAGACTAGGCTGTGAGAAAAATTGGTTTGTATTAGTGACGTTATTTGTGTTGATGGTATGAGTTTAACGGTTTTTGTTTTGGCGTGGCAGGTATGATGTATTTCTAATATTCCAGAATTTTCTATTGTTTTTATTGTAGTTTCATGATCGTCGCAGATGACATATAGAGTTTCGGCTCTCGGTGCAGCGTATAACCACGTGTTACTGTCTCGGATTCTGAACCAGTATGTGTGCCTCAGTGTTTTTACTCTAATGTCGCAGATTTCGAGGTCGTTAAACTGCGGGTTGGTTAGCAGTTGGATCTCGCATTCGGCCTCACTACTTATGCGTCTTACCGGATTGAGTTGGTCACATATATAACGAGAGTTTACAATTTTACATTCGTTCAAATTTTGTAGATTGAAATAGTTTTCAAAATCTTGAGAGATTGCTGTGTATTGGACAGACGGTTTTACAAAAGCGAAGCGTGTGGCCATTGAGGTCTGACGCATGGGGACCGATATATGTTCATACAGTTTGTATGGTATGATGTCCAGTAATGGAATTTTTATAGTGTAAATTAATTTTTCTCCGTTGTGGAAAACTGCTAATTTTGCCATTGCTATTAAGTCTGGTATGTATTTAGAATCTAACGGGATTGGAAATTCCGTGTTAGGAGATGATTTGATTATAGCTTCTGCACTACGTAAAACTGTTTTTGTCGGTAAAAGATGTGGATGAATTTGTCCAGATTTTGCAAAGAGAATAGCATTTACTAGTGTTTCGGTGTCAATTTCCAATTCCGTGAGATTTTCTTCGATTTGTGTTATAAATTGAGTAGCTTTCTGATTGTACTTAATAATATTTACTTCCTCATGGAGATTCCTGACTACTGAATTGAGCTTGTTTGTTTCTTTCTTTAGGGCTTTTGCTATCGACTCTATTTGTTTTTGTGTTGTGTCCAATCCTGATTTGATGATGTGTGTTTGGTTATATACTATCTCCGCTATCTCTACAGAGTTGTTTCCGAGTGATTCTATTTGCATTGAAATTCTATTCGCGTCGTCGATATCCATGGTTCCAAACAATATTTTGTTGATTTTCCCTACAAATTCGAATGGTGCTCGTTTCTGGCGACTTTGTGCGGGGTTAGTTGATGGTATTAATTCCTCTAGAATTGTTTCCGTGTTTCCGATAGCATTTAGACGAGTTTGTATTGTTGTCAATTGTCCTTTCACGAGACATGATTCGTCTAAAATGTAGCAGTATTCGCGTATTCGTTGTAAGTTTTCTTCTATTTGTAGTCGCCTAGTTGATAAACCGTGGGTGTTGACATATGTGATTAGGTTCCAATTTACGTGATGTGGCCTAAGTGTGCCAAGTGGTTGTGAATGCAGTCCAGGATTCCGTGCGAATGATGAAATTCTTGCTGCGTCTTCGTGGTTTAAAGCGGATGTGTGACATCTGCAACATATGCCAGTTTGATTTTATCCACATGGACTACTTTTGTTTTGTTATCATTGATTTGGATGCTAACGTTGTTTCTATCAAATATTTCCAAAATTTTGAATGGGCCAGTGTAGTTGCTATCGAGTTTACCTTTCCTAGGTTCTTTGAGTAAAAATACTAGTTGTCCGACTTGAAAATTTGGGGTTTTGACGCGTTTGTCGTAATATTGTTTCGTCCGTTCTTTGACTTGTATTTGTTTTTTCAACGCTAGTTGTTGTACTTCTTTCAGATTTTTATCTAGCGTGTGTAAGTAGTCGTCGAATGTTAGTAGTTTTTCTGGTGGCGGAAATTCAGATGGAACGAGTGCCGGTTTACTAAATATTAGTTCATAAGGAGTGAATCCCGTACTTTCGTGAATACTCGTATTGTGTGATAGTACCGCATAGGGAATCAATTTATTCCAATTACGGTCCATATCGATGAAGTGTTTAAGGTATTCTACGAGGCCGTGGTGGCTTCTTTCGAGTACGCCGTTCGATTGGGGGTGGTATGCTGACGTTTTATATTGTCGGATTTTAAAGAGTTCTGTGAAAGTTTTGAATAAATCAGACATGAAATTCGCTCCTTGGTCCGATAATATCGCTCGAGGGGCACCGAATATTGTGATGAATTTTTTACATAATGCATCTGCTACGTCTAGGGCAGTTATTCGTTTCAGCGGAATGGCGATACTGAATCTGCTGAATAGGTCAATGATTGTTAATATATATTCGTGTCCTTTCCCTGTCTTGGGGAGGGGGCCGACTATATCTATTGCAATTTTGTCGAAAGGCTGCGTTGGTGAGTCTGTGATAATCATTGGTGCTTTATCTTTGACGCGAACGAGTTTATTTTTTTGACATTCATGACAGTATTTAATAAATTCCTTGATCTCTTTTTTCATGTTCTTCCAATAAAAACGTGACAATATTCGGTGGTACGTTTTTGAAATCCCCTTGTGTCCTCCGATTGTTGATCCATGGAGCTCTTTTATGATGTCTTGTCTATCTGTTCGTGACGGGACGATGATGAGTCCCTCGCACAGCGTAATTGTTGTTCTTGATTCGGCTGTGAGTAGTCGTAGGTATGTTTTAATATTGTTCCATACAAGAGCGTCGATGATTTCGGGATCTTTGGAGAGTGCGCATGAATTTAGTTTCTTTTGCTCCAAAATTTTTATCAGTATTCGCAGGCATTTTTGGACCGTGTGTAGATCCGTGTAATCAGTGTGTTTTTGTTTGCAGATCATGGTGAAGTGAAACATTCCTCCGCGTTGCGAGATGAAGATGTGTCCGATACGTGGATTGTGTTCTATGAACGTTTGTTGGTCAATGATTCCCTTTTCGGATAGAATCGTTGATACCATTGTGTCTGTAACACAATCAGCTGCCAAGAAATGGGCTATATTGTCTTTGTGCATTAAGATGTTTTTCTGTGTTATTTTAATGTTGTCGTGTGTTTCTTCTAGTCTATTTGTTTCCGCTACATTGACATTTGAATTCTCGTTAGCGATGTTGTGTTCACTCGGTCCTTGCTGTGTGCTTTGCGCTGGTTGTGCGTTGCTTTGATCATGCTGCTCTCCTTGAGGTTGGCGTGTTGCATCGATGTTATTGTCGTTGTTGTCACTTGACTCATCTGATAGTGATGTGTCTTTCGTATCGACTTTTGACTTATTTCTCGTTATTTTCTCTGTTTCTGGAAGAGTCAAACGTTTTCGGTGATATTTCGATGGCTGGAATGCTGTATCATAATCGGGATCGCCATGGTCACTGTCTGTCGGTGATGATGGTGGTGTGTTCGTGTACGGCTTGACAGTCGGATTTTTCCGTGGTCTACCAGGTCGACGTTCTTCTGTTGATGGGTTAGCGGTGATGGGATGTTTCCGTGGCCTGCCGGGTCGACGTTTTTCTGTAGATGGGCTAACGGTGACGGGGTGTTTCCGTGGTCTGCCGGGTCCACGTTTTTTTGTGGATGGTTGGTTGGTGGTGACTGGGTGTTTCCGTGGTCTACCCGGTCGACGTTTTTCCAGCTGTTTAGGTGGTGATGATGTCCTGTACGTGGAGCTACGTGTGTAATATCTTGGTAATTTTGTTGGTGATCGGAATGTTGGTTCGATTTCTGGGTCTGTTTCCTTTGACATGCCGGATTTTTCTTCTATTGGCGGTGATCTAAAGTTGGGTTGCGCGTTTGGCTCCGTGGTGTTGCCTGTGTTGTTTTTTGTTTGTATGTTGGTTGAGGGTGACCTGAATGTCGGTTTGACCTTCGGTTCTGCAATGACCTCTCCTTCTTCCGTTGTCGTTTCATGTGCCATTGATTTCGCCTGTTCGTCGTTTATTTTATCGTCGCTAGAGTCTTCGGGTCTGCCGAAGCTGTCACTAGCTTGGATTTGTTGATCGTTTTTGTTTGTGTTTGATGATAATTTGACGGTTTTTGATTTTTCGATGCTGCCTCCCTCTTTCTCGTCGTTTCCTTGAGAGTTGCCCTTATATATTTGCGTGGTTCGTTTTCTCTTAATCTCTGTTGGTTCGTCTACTTCTGATGTTGAGTCGTCGTCGATGGATACGTCAACTTTTAGTGGTGCACTCTCTCTGTGTTGATTGATATCTTCTCGTGTTTGAATTTCTTTAGGTAGTGTACTTGTGTTTTCGCTTAGTTCTTCGTCTGTGCTGATTTCTGAAAAGTCCGAGTCGTTCGCTTGAATGCTTCGTTTTTTCTTGGGAGCTGGGTTGCCTGAGGATTCATCTGATGTTTTGTTGCGGCTTTGTTGTTGGCGGGGTGCCTTGACTTCTATGATTGTTTCCTCTGCGTCTGACCCAGATGATTCGAATACCTCGCCTATTTTTTCCTGAAGAGCGTGTTTCTTTTTTGGCGTTGGGTTTCCTGAAGTCTCGTCCGAGGTCGATCGATTTCGCGTTGGATGTTGGTGGAAGAGTTTGGGTTTTTTCGTCTCTTCTAGTTCTTTTTCGTCGGATGTTTCTTCTCGGGGTCGAATCGGCAAAATATTGGCCGGGTTCCTTGATAAAGCGTCAGCCACGACGTTAAGTTTGCCAGGTTGGTGGGATATCTCGAAATCATAATCGTTTAAAAGCACTTGCCAGCGTTGTAGTTGTTGTGGAGGGTTTGGTTTTTTTACTAGATACGTTAGAGCTCTGTTGTCCGTTACCAGTTTGAAATGTCGACCGTAAAGGTAATGCCTAAAATTTTCGATTCCGTTTACTATTGCTAATAACTCCTTGTGCATTGCGTTGTATTTTATTTCCGCGTTCTTGAGAGTTCGGGAATAAAATGCAACGGGGTGATCAAATTGTTCGTACTCCTGGCTAAGAACAGCACCAATCGCGTAATCTGATGCGTCGGTTGTGAGCTTAAACTCTTTGTCGTAGTCCGGATAACGCAAAATTGGTCGGCTTATCATTTTTTGTTTAATACTGTCAAATGCTTTCTGGCATTTGTCTGTCCATTCAAATTTTTCTGTCGCTTTTAGTTGTTTTGTTAACGGTAGCGCAATGTTTGCAAAATTTTTGATAAAACGTCTGTAATAATTCGCAAGTGCGTGGAACTGAATGATAGTTTTTTTGCTTGTTGGTACGGGATAATTTTGAATTGATTCAACCAAATCGGGTTTTGGTTGGGAGCCCTTATTCGTGATACTATGGCCTAAGTATATTACTTCCTTACGCAAAAATTCACATTTATCGGTCTGTAGCGTGAGACCTGCGTTGGTTAATCTTTTCGCCAATCTTCGAAACTTACGCTCATGTTCATCGAGATCAACCGCGTAAATGACGATATCATCTAGGTACACAAAAAGATCCGCTCCCTGGAGACCTGACAATGCGACGTCCATTAACCTTTGAAAGGTTGCTGGTGCATTCTTCAGCCCGAACGGCATTCGATTGAACTCGTAATGTCCGTTCGCGGTGGAGAAGGCCGTCTTTGGCTTGTCTCTCGGGTGCATCTCGATCTGATGGAAGCCGGATGCGAGATCGAGTACCGAAAAATATCGAGCATTTCCCAACTGGTCCAGAATGTCAACAATATTCGGCAGTGGATACGCGTCGGGTGTTGTTTTTTCGTTAAGTTTGCGAAAATCAATAACCATTCGCCATCTCTTTTTTCCTGTACTATCTGGTTTTTTTGGGACGATCCAAACAGGTGAATTGTACGGTGACAGAGACGGTTGTATAATATTTTTGTCTAAAAGGTCTTCAACTTGTTTGTGTATTTCATTTGTGTGAATTTTTGGGAAACGATACTGTTTGGTATTAATTGGTTTCTCGTCTGTTGTGAAAATTTCGTGGCGTGTCATGTTTGTGTGGCCCAATCGTTCACCGGGCAAGCTAAACAGGTGTGAGTAATCAGAAGCCAGTCGAAGCACATGTGCCTTCTCTTTATCATCTAGACCCTCTAAATGCAAGAGCGGCTTGAGTTTTTCGAATCTGTCTTCACTCCCTCTGTCTGCCGCTAAATAGATTGCTACACGGTACTTGTCGTAAGTATCATGAGAATCGTTTTGGCCGGTGTCGATTGGGGACTCCGATATTTCCCCGATCGGCTGGAGCTCCACTGTTGGTACTGCGAGATGGATGTTGAAGTCATTCGTGTTTATTGCTGTTAAATACGCGATCCCGTTGTTGTTAGTAACTATCGCGTTTCCTATATATAGGCGATCGCCTGCGTTAAGTCTCGGAACAAAGCCTTCTGGAAGCTCGGTGTTTTTGATTCTTATATAGATAATGCTTTTTGATCTTGCCGGGATTGTGACTCTCTCGCATGTTTCAAAAGGTATGTCGAAACCTGCGAGGGAGATACATGATTTTGTGTAGAGAATATCAGCGGGCGCCTCTTTGAAAAATGCGTCACCGAGGACAGCATCCTGCGAGATAGGAAATTCATTCTTAACCACATGGAATTCCGCACAGACACTCTCCACTCGTATCATGCACATTCCGGAAGTGAAAATTGTACCTTCAGTAATACCGGATAGTTCGTAGATAATGTATGAATCTATTTCGACATGATGTCCGAGTGCTGACAGTTTAATTAGGTTTATTTGCGCTCCTGTGTCTATTAAAAATCTCGTTTTTGTGTTAAGCAAATCTACTGAATTTATTGTTACCGTCGGTGGCTTTCGTCTTTTCAATGTTCCGAGTGTTATTGTCGCTTTTCTGGTTTCCGTTTCTTTCGTTTTTATTGATCCGCTGTCGTGCGCTCTTGTGACTTGCCTCGCGTCGCGCTGTCCCGCGGGGCTGAATTCTCGTTTTTTACTGCCAAATTTGTGATTAATTTCAAGAGTTCGCTTGTATCGATTTTTGATAACATTTGTTCGAGTGATCTGTCTTTACTTCCGTTTCGTGAGTCTCGGGCGTTATTACGGGATTGGTCTTGTGAGCCATTTTGGTGACTATCGCGGCGCGATTCTCTACGCGAGTCGTCGTTGCTTTGCCGATCGCGAGAGTTGTCACGGTATCGGTCGCGCGAATTATTGCGATATCGATCGCGAGAGTCGTTACGATAACGATCGCGAGAGTTGTTGCGGTATCGATCGCGGGAGTCGTTACGATATTGGTCGCGAGAGTTGTTACGGTATCGATCGCGAGAGCCATTGCGATATCGGTCGCGAGAATCGTCGCGTGAATTTTTCCTTTGTGAATATCGATCTCGTGAGTTATCGCGGTATTTATTAGCGAAAAATGTTTCGTTATCAGTGATTTCTTTGAGCCTAGCTAGTGTGAAGCACTCTGACGTATCATGATTGGATGATCTGTGGAATTCGCAAAATTTCCGACTTGGTTGATTTTGAACTTCCGCGAACCGAACTCTTGCTGTTTCTGTTTCACTTTCTCCGTTATTTGCTCCTGTACGGGTCTGATTTACTATTGCGCGCTTTTGTAATTCGTGTTCTATATTAGTGGCTTCTTCGATTGCTTTGTCAAGTGTTGTTATATTTTGGTTCATCAAAAGATTTCCGATTTTATCGAAGAGTCCGCGAATAAAGGCTCTGATAACTGACTTTTTTATTTCGATTACCCGGGCATCGAAGTAAGATTTTTCTGCGACTGTGTTGTAAACTTCTCCTAGTCTTTCGATAATTCTTTTTTCAATCTGTCTTGTTCGGGTTGCGAAATCTATTACAGTTTCATTATAATTTTGTGAGATTGATTTGAGTTCTAGTTCGAGGTCTAACAATTCGATTGGTCTGGTGAAGCTATTTTTTAAATCTGTTAAGAGTTCTTCTGTTGTTGTGTATGTTTTCGTGTCGATTAAGTCGAGGGCGTTGCCTGTTATTTTATATTGGACCATGTCTGTAAATCGAGAGTGGTCGGTGTCGGGTAGTATTTTCAGCGCTCTTTTGCATGCTCGTACAAAATGCTCGACGGGTATGTTTTTGCCATCGAAGTTTGGGATTGCATTGTAAACATCGCGAAACACCGAGTTATTTGCTGCCATTTCGGTTTCGTCGTTTTCGTGGAAATAGCGAAAAAATGGGACTGTTGGACTTTGGCGGCCGTTACGGCGCCTTGGTGGTCGTATTGGGGGAATGTTGGAGTTTTATGAAAAAAAATGAGAAATGATAAGACAATAATAAAATAGAATGAGGTAAAATGAAATGGGGTTATGATTATTATTTAAAACAAATTTTATTATTTTTTCGTATTTTATTTT